>JBAJNP010010485.1:0-16340 GCA_036877545.1 Yasuhikotakia modesta
TACAGTTGATAACATTCTAAAGGTTTTGTTATCATCCTTATGTGCTATTTAGCATCACTTTCAGCATTCTAGCTTATTTTCAGCATTAAGAACTGAAATAAGTATTAAACACTGGTGTGTACTTCATCTAGTACTGTTTGTAGTATGGATGTGAATAACACCTCATGCAACCAGTTTGTACTAAACAACTGAGTCTGATTGAAACGTTTGGTGTTCCTCAGTGTAGCTCAGTTAGTAGTGTTGCATGTAGTAGTCAAATGTGTAAATGCTTATATAGGGAGGTTTAGAGAATAAAAACAACATCAGCTTCTATGTAAGTCTATCAAAACAGTAAAATAGTGATATAATTCATATAGCATTTAGCTGTATTTGTGTATTAAATGCAATAGTAAACAACAAAACAAAAACACATTACAGGGTAAAATAAATTGAGGCAAAAAACTTTAATGAAATAAATAGAAACAATATCACTTGTCAACAAATAAACATTTGTACGAGACGGCATTGAATGACCACGAAAACAAACAAACAAACTGCTGTGTCCAACAGTTGTGGATATAAAACAGACTAAAAGGTAAAAAATTTGTACATCGGTGTTCAACATACAAAAATACTATATCAAAATTAAAATGGTATATATATTACAATCAAACTTAAAGTTAAACAAATATATTACAATGATATTAAAAGTTATGTAAATACTATTATTTCTGTAAAACATGTCTGTTAAACTGTATTATTAAATCGTTGGTTAGCTTTTTACTGTCGATAATTAGTAGTTGTTTTATTTAATAGCACATATCATTGGTTTACAATATTCATATGTCCAAATAAATGAGTTCTTGGGTCAATTCATCAATCTCATGCAAGGGTTATTTTCAGATAGTTCTTTAAACTCCTACATCACAGATATTATGGTCCATGATACACTGATACGAATGCGAGCTATTTCTACATGTCCCAACGTTTTGCGATGAGTTCTCCGGTCTCTGGTTGTGGTTACACACACTTTCCGCAACCACATTCTACAGTCTTTTCGACGGTCTGTGTAAACGAGCTACCGTCGTCACATTCGAAACTGTAGCGTCTGCGCCGCACCCTGGTGCCGCCGCAGCAGTAGCCGGTGTTCGCCGTGCAGCCGCCGCGACACTCCAGCCAGGACAGCGGCTGTGTGCTGCGACACTTGACTTCACCCCGGCGAACGTGATGGAAGTCTCTCACAGACTCTCCCCTACAGGGCGTCACTGAAAACACATCAGTTCATATTAATGTAATTCACTTTAAAGTTGTGGGGCTGCACATGACGTCAAAGTTATTCAAACATCACAAATGTGTGTATTGCGATATGCATATTGTTACGCCTTTCAACTACAGTATTATGCAAATACTTTATAAAGTTATGTATGGTCAGTTATAGGTTGTTGCACATAGCCTATGACTGTTACTAGTATTAGTGGTGCTTGGAACAAAATGTACATTTTTATATTTTTGTTACATAATTTTCAGTTTTTATATATATTTTAATAATTCTTCAAATTGTAAAATCAATGGACATTTTTTCATTTCACATACCATACAGAGCATTATTTAGCAGACTATCGCATCGTTCTTTATTCTATACAGGCCTCAGTTGTCGACACTTAGCAATTAGCATTTTGGCTGTGTAGCATTTTGACAGAATTTTACTGGGTGGGTAAATCCATTCAAAATAAATTAACCTGTGCCTCAGAAACTAACTTGTTTAATGTGAGTCTCAGTTACCTGTGTCACATAACTGGCCACTGTAGCCACTGTCACAGACGCACTGAGCCTGTCCCGTCTGTGATACATCACAGTAGCCGTGCTGGCATGACAGCGTCGTACAGGGATTGGGGGGGTCTTCCTGTTGACTGCACAGGGGGCCGTGAAAACCCTGTTGGCACTCACAGCGATAGGACTGAACGTCCACTGGAACGCAGGTGCCGTGAACACACCTTACAGGAAGAGAAGGAGGTGAAGAGAAAGAAAATGGAGGTTTTATATCATGTTATATCATATATATAAGAGGATTTTATATCATGTTATGAGTATTATATATAGTATATATAGTACTATATAGTATGTACTGTATAATACTTTATAGTATAGGTATACACTTATTTTACTAAAAGTATCATTTTACCAATACACACAATATACATAGATAGATAGATACACATTTTATATAGTATACATTATACAAAAACACATACATAACGTATATCACTGGAATTATTTATTTATTTATGTATTTATTTATATCAATTAGCCATTGATAGCAGATATGTTGCTTACAAATCTGTGGGCAATTTACCTGTGAAATCTTATTTTCAAGTCACTGCTAGATTTTATAAGCAGGTAGCAGCTAACAATAGCTTTTGAAGTAAAACGCCATTAAAACTTTAGGTGATTTTTTTGCTGCTAAAAATGAACAAACTTCATCTGGAGGGGAAACATTTATATGTAGATTGCAGCTGCGCATAAAGATGATAAACTCATGATTCAAACCCACTTGAACGCTGTTTCTTTTTCATTATATGCTTCTATGTGGGCAGAGACAAATAATATAGAATAGTGAAACTGCTTACAGTAATGTAAACTTCTCCATATTGCCTGTACTGGAGCATCTAAAAGTAGATAGATCCTATGGTAGTTATGGTATCATTGGTAGTGCCCTTGCCCATTTGTCTGCAACAGTCACTGTTGCTCATGTAGTGAGAAACTGGAATCTCTCATTAAAAGTCTCTGGTTGCTCTATCGCAGATGGTTCTCTGTTAAGTGTGAACGGGTCTTCATGTGACAAGCTGCTATATAAACAAAAAACTACACTTGCGTTAACAGCAAGTTCCTCTTGCGACATTATGTCTTCCTCTACGTATATAATGTTAAACAGGTGCAACAAACATGCAAGCACTCACTTGTGTTTCTGGCAAGGGTTGATGGCAGTTGAGAGAAGAATCTGATCGCAGTGTCGCCCACCCCAACCGGGCTGACAGTGGCAGACGGGCCCGACATCAGTGGCCGGCTGGCACAATCCGTGCACGCAGCTCAGTTCCTGACAAGGCTGGCACCCGGGAACTACCCCAGGCTTCATCTGGGTGTGCGTGAAGTCCTGCAACTCGTTGTTGATGTAAAGGTTGCGGATACAGCCCTGAAAACTGGAGCCATTGAGAACCTGCCACTGGTTTAGCGAGAGAGGCTGGGCGTTTTCAGGAAAACCTGAGGTAAAAATTGAATTTAGAGACAGCGTGAAAGAAAATAGTGGTCAGTATTCGCACATCTTACCGCCAACGTATAGCGGGGCTTCTCTGGTGAGGGGTTGGGCTTGTCCCACGCTGTCCAGGGTCGTAGGAAGCCCTCCGTCGATAGACAGATTGACCATGCGGTCATAAGTGACCAACTCCACCGTGTGAAACTGACCGTCGTTCACTATTTCAGAGCTGCAGAAACGGGGAACCGAGTGAGTAGGCGGTTCTCGCATGTACATGCCATAGATAAGCGTGACCTTTACCTGTAAATGGTGCTGCCCGCCTGGTTTCCTGAATCATAGGTCACCCTGACATGTCCCTCATGGAGCTCCACAGCTATGTGGTCATTGACTCCGTTGTAGAGAAGGACTCCGTTGTCCTCAGCCGTGGAGACCTGCGAACAGATTTTATAGCAGAGGACGGTGACAGGAAACAGGAAGCACTGGGGTGCCAATCAGGCTTCAGAACTGGTTCCTGTAACCTGATTGGTGGAGCAAGGAGCGAATGTTGCAAAGGTTATGACAATGTGATTCCCAAGGAACCTTTAGAAACTACTTTATTAGCATAAAACTTATATTATTAAAACACAACAAATACATGTATAAATTAAAATTAATTACAATTGAAATGTAAAGAAATTGATATAACTGTATAAATAGTTATATAAATATATACTATATAGTCTTATTATATTTTTATTAAGACATTACACTTTTCTTCTAGAAATAAACCATAAACATGTTATTATATGCACAGTTATATTAATAGCTAGCATGTGAAATGTTTGTATGTGACATATAATTTATTATGTAGCTGATTGTTGACTGTGGAAAAACAATTATACAAAATCTACAATTTTATATTGAATTTGCAAGACTATTCCCATAAATCACATTTACAAAAATGTGAACAACTAATTTGTGCCTTCCTGTAGCTCAACAGGAAGAGCAACTGGAAGGTTGTGGGTTCGATCCAAAGAAAAAAAATGTTTCTTGAATTTACTGCAAGTCTCTTTGGATAAAAGCATCTGCCAAATGAGTAAATGTAGTTTTCTTTCATCTTTTGTGTTTAATTATTATATTATGGCATCTATTAGGCTGTGGGTGAAAATCTAATATATATATATATGTTTCTTTAATATATATACAATATTGTATTTTTTAAAAAACATAGTCACATAAACATCTGCTCAATATATATATATTGATTTTAAATTTTTTCAAAGTTAAATTATGGTGTAATCAGTCAAATATATATATTTTTAATACTGTGTGTGTGTGTATATGTGTGTGTGTGTATGTATGTGTGTGTATGTGTGTGTATGCATGTGTGTGTGTGTGTGTGTGTGTATGTATGTGTGAGAGTTTGTGTGTGTGGGCGTGTGTATGCATGTGTGCGTGTATGTGTGTGTGTATGTATGTGTGTGTGTGTGTATGCGTGTGTGTATGTGTGTGTGTGCGTGTGTGTAATGTAACATGTTTTGTACCTGTAGAGTGATGTTGGTCTGAGGCCAGTTTTTCACGTCACTGAGCAGCAGGTAAGAATCTCTGTCAATGAAGTTCACGCTCAGCAGCTTTTCACACAGAGGCCCCCCAAACCCAAAGGGGCACTGACAGACCGCACCGGCCTCACTCTCCACACAGGGGGCGCCGTTCTCACAGTGCAACATCTCACAGCTGGATGGAAAAAGAGCTACTTCACAGAGGCGACCGCTGTAACAAAACATAACATATAACAACGCATTTCTCTGTTCAAACTGTGGTAAAATTGGCAGGACTAGTTAAAACAACAAAACGGAGAGAGAGAACATAGTTTGACATTTAAAAACATCCTGGATGTGCATTAATTTATAAATATTTGAAAATTATTATTTCTATATTTAATTTTTAAATGCATACATTTTATAATAACCAATTAATAGTGTTGAGTCGATTATATGTGGAGCTTCCATAAAAAGCTACTTATGTCTATTTATAAAAGTTTTAATATAAAACTATGATATGAAAAAACCTTGAGGAAGTCATATGCAATTATAATACAATAAACTAAACTGAAGACTGAAGCGTTCAGATTATTCAACCTTGGAATGTTTGTCATCCAATCAGAATCGATAATTCAATATTTAACCAGTGTATGTAAACTCACCTGTAACCTTGTGGACAAACACAAGTGTATCCTGCCACATGATCAATACACCGCGCACCGTTCTGACAGTAATGCCCCTCGCATTCATTATAGTCTTTACTGCAGTCATCCCCCACAAAACCAGGAGGACAGATGCATCTAAAACACACACACACACACAAAATATTCAAACCAAGTCCAAACATACACATTGGAACAGATATTATCATAATAAATGTAATACGCAAAGTCTGAATGTTTTAAAAGCCTTTGTTATGGGGACAATTGATCTGAAAACATATGCTTCATAATAATTAGTTCCTGTACTATTACAAAATTTTCAGCTGTTGGGAATATATAGTGTTAATATCCAGTGATATATAGTGTTAATATCCAGTGATGCGGGCATCTGTCATTTGAACATTAGTTTGCAAAATTCAAACTAATAAATTGTTATTAAAAGGTTTCTTAGTTATTGTTCCTTTTTTCAGAGTGAGAGAGAGAGAGAGAGAGAGAGAGAGAGAGAGAGAGAAAGTGCTGAATAAACATTTGGTTGTGACTTACTTTGGTCCGGTGACAGTTGGGATACAGGTAGAACCGCGATGACAGGGATTCTGCCCAGGATAACACAGATCTTCCTCATATTCTTCACATTTTTGTCCTTTCATTTACATGAACATGCCAGCGTTACAGTTTAAATCCCACAATGGCCGATTCAAGACCTACTGAGTAATTGTGATGTCATATATGTGATGTCATATTTACCTGAGAAGGGGTGAGGGCAGACGCAGGTGTAATTTCCCAATCCATCCACACAGATGGTGCCATTTTCACACCTGTTATCTACGCAATCGTCCACGTTTACCTCACAGAACTGACCATCGTATCCCAGCGGACACATGCAGCTGTTGAGAGACAGACAAACATTGAGGCGATTGTCTCTGGTGACTCTGTACCGCTCTGTGAATGTTAGTAGTACAACAGCAAGAAGTGTGTTTTCACCTGAAGCCTGTTCCTGCTTCTTTGCTATAACAGGTTCCTTCATTTAGGCACGGACTGCCTTCACAGGCATCAACAGGAAGCTCACAGTTTCTTCCCTAGATAGACAGTGAATGAGGTAATTGAGATGGTACCGGTACATACATACGTGGTTCACAAAAGGTTCTCTGTAAAGCTGTTTGGTTCCACATAGATTCTTTAATATAGAATGTTAAAAAATTCCAGATACAGATTAAATGGTACTTTTAAGTTGCTCTGACTGAAAGGTTCTTTGAGGAACCAAAATGGTTCTTATGTGTCATCAATGTCAAAACCTTTTAAGAACCCTTTACAGTGTAGAGAGGTATATTGAAGTTTAAACAGAGAGCACAGCTGTATGGTTTATTAAAATACACTTCAAAATTGAAGCTCTTCAATAAATTATTTCCACTTGTACACTTGTAAAAATTGTGTTTGCAGGAATGCAGTGACATGCAAAGAAATGTGCAGCTTGTATTTTTGATTTTTAATAATCTTTTTTCTATTCATAATAAATTATATGTAGAAACTGGTGGGGAAAAACCTCTAGGCAAATATATTACATAGGTAGATTTTACTTGATGTTAACGGTCATCAACAGCATGTCAAGATCTTAACTAAATAACTAAACCAGGAATATTCCCTTCAATGTATCCCTAACTGAGGCACATTCACCACCTTGTATCCCTGTGGGCAGATGCATTTGTACAGATGTACAGGGTCACTGTGGCATTGGCCCTGATTCTGGCAGGGGTTCGAAGAACACGGGCTACATTTCCCAGAAACGGATGGATCCACAGGCCCTAAAGGGACATCAGATTTTAAAAAACAGCTTCCAGAATAAAAACATTTCTCTCTTTTTTTCGTGGTACCCACCTGTGCACTGAAAGGTATTGCCGGGTGTGGTGAGTAGGAGTTTGCCCTCCATGATCCGTGGGCCGGCACAACGGGCAATGCCCGGTTCCTTAAACCCACTTTTGACCCAGTCGGACAGCCACCGCAGACGACAATCACAGTACAGTGGATTTGCACCAATTGCCCTAATATATATTTTTTTATATTTACAGTCAGTGAATTCAATGATATTTGCATTTGATAAAATGGAAACCAATAAAAATACATTTCTAAAACCCTTGACTATTGAGTATATTCTCAGTATATTTCAGACATTTTTATTTGCCATTGACTCACACACACGTACAAATATAACCCCGTACAGAGACAACAGGTGTGACTCACAGGTGCGATAAGGATGTGGCGTCTCTGAAGATTTCCTGGTGTAGTTCGGAAATATTGTTGCCATGGAGAGAGCTGCAACAAATGGACAAATGCAAAGGATTGTGGGTCGAGACGAGGTCAAATGAACAGCGCACCACTTTCACAAGCACCCAACCTTCTCTGACCTTTTATGAGATTTGTGTAGCTCACAGTCACAGGTTGAATTTTCTGATAAAACTTAAATCTTAAATCATTGTATAATTTAAATACATGTTTTAAATTAACTGAGGTAATAAATAATGCATTCAAAGAATTCTTAAGTTTCACAATATTGTAATATTGACAATACTGTGATAATAATTGTGATTATTGATATTGAGTTAATACTGTACATACAATGATCATATATTTCAGTGCCGGATTCTGATTGGTTTCTGATTGTGACATTTATGCACATTTATATTGTTAGATTATTGTTATGGCGGGTAAAACCTCTCTCTCACTTGTGCAAAAAAGTGAAAATACAAAATAGAAGATGAGTTTGTTTAATAGCATTATGTATTTACTTTGTTGAAATGTTTCAACAGACAGCATGATAATAAAGTAGTTTATTTGACCATAATAATGTTGTTTTGACAGCCCTAATACATATTGTTTATTATATGTCATATAATGTAATATATTCTTGTTTTTCTAATATATATTGTGTGGTTGACACCCAACTGTAATAAATCAGTGGCAAGATTTATATTAAAAACAGAATGAGACACTCACAGCAGTCGCAGGGAGGACAGCCCCCCAAACACAAGAGGTGGGACACAGTTCAGTGCATTATAACTCAAGATGCTGGAAAACACAACAACACAAGCTAACATCTGACAGAAATCACTTATAGTCAATGGTAAATAATGGGATTGTGTGTGTGTGTTTGTGTATATGTGTGTGAGTTTGTGTGCGTGTGTGTGTGTGTGGTCCTGGTATTTCCTACGTTACTGAGACCAAATGTCCACAATAATTCCAGCAGATTCTGAGATTTTAAGTCCCTTAGAGGAGCTAATAAATCTAATAAATCATACAGAATGATCTTTCATAAAGAGAAATATAAAACTACAGACAGGTTTTTGTGATGAGAGAGAGAGACTTACAGTGTGGTGAGTTGACTCATGTTGGCAAAAGACGAGTTGGCCAGAGAACTGATTTTATTGTTGCTCAAGTCTCTGAAATGTTCAAAACACAAAAAGCATTACATTTCATGTGTATATGAAAAGCTAAATTCACAGGCTATATCTTATTTAAATGTTTTAAATCAGTAAACACTTGTACATAATATAATGTCGTTATATCTGCTGCTGCTATAATGTTATATATACAAATATTTACTGCCCCTAATGGCTGAACACGGAACTGCTGTAATCCTGCCAGAGAGATTGGAGGTCACGTTCAAGCATGACACACTCACATGAGCTGTAGGTGTTTAAATGTTGAAAGATCTTTGGGCACCGCGACGAACTGATTCCCATCCAGGTATCTATGGAGACGGGAAGTCTGCCATCAGTTAATGAGATACTGAAATACAGCCAGACAGGAATCCCAAAGCATTTGCATAAACGCCAGCTTTCCGCCCACCCCTGGATATATGACTCACAGTTCGGTGACATTGTGTGGGACGCCACGGGGTAAGCCAGACAAGTGTTTGTTACTGCAGCGCACAACGGTATCCACACAAGTGCACTCCTCTGGACACTCTGGCCTGGGGACACAGCTAGTGTCTTCCATGGCAGCTTTAATAGTGTAAACAAAGAGCGAGCAAGTGAGCGAGAGAAAGAGTGAGAGAGATTTAGACAGTCATTAAAAAAGACAGTATTGCTGTTAATGCTGTACTAAGACACTGCTAGGAGATTTCTCCAAAACCAAGTCTCTAGGATGTTTCGATTTTGTGGTGAGTCTCTCTTGTGGCTTCACAAACCTCAGGAAGGCAACAGACAAACCTCGTGCACTACTGTTATTATTTAGGTAGCTAGCTAAACTTGTCAACAGCTTATTTGTTTAGCAAAATTCACTGTCTTTTGACAGAGAAAACCAACTGTGGTTGTAAATGTGTGAAGTAGTTTGTGTGGAGTAGTTAAAAGCATCTCATACACCTCTGATCTAAACTTTACCCTTGTCACAGAGGAAGTCTGGCTTTGCCACATCCTGCAGTGGGATCTCTCGGAGGAAGGCCGGGTTCTGGCAACGAGGGTTCCCCGTCACGATCTGCCGAGAACGAAGCCAATCTCCCAGCCAAGACAGACGACAGTCGCAGTTAAAAGGGTTTGCCAGCAGGTTTCTAAAGAACGTTACAGGAATGACATTGAAAACACAATGAGGTAAATAAAACCCGTTCGGATTTCGCTAATGTCAAGCAGTAGCAGGAGCGAGAGGCCATTACAGGGTGGAGAGGTTGGGCAACGTCTCAAAAGCCCCAGGCATGATGGTGGTAAGCTGGTTGTCGTACAGCGACAGCAGACGCACGTTATGAAGGCCTGCGAAGCTGCTGTTGTGGACGCAACGAATGCGATTGTTCCTCAGCATCCTAAATAGATGGAAACAAAGGGGTACAGGGTACATACTAGAAGGTATTTGTGTACTACATACAATAATCATCACTACACATGAGACATATAAACAAATATATTAACATATTGCTGTGGGAATGTATTCTTTAACATAAATTAAATGTGGTCCTGTGTAGCTCAACTGGAAGAGCGTTGCGTTAGCAGCGCAAAGGTTGTGGGTTCAATCCCAGGGAACACAAGTACTGATAAAACGTATGTGTTGAATTTGCTGTAAGTCTGCCAAATGAATAAATGTAAATATAAATTAGTTCTGTTTAAATTGTAAATTGTTTGTTTTAAATAAGTTAATATATCTATTATCCAATCCAGCCAGTCACTTAGTCACCTAACAACCAATTGACTGAATTAAGTTCATTGATTTGTCAGCCACACATTAAACGATCTATCCAGCTAACCAACCATCTCTAACCAATCATTGTAATTGTAGTTTTTAAATATCTAGCTCCTGTCAGGAACTACAGTATTGGGAATACTAGTAAACCCACCACTGTAGTTAACCACAACTAGTTAGATCGGTTCCCCAAGGGTGCAACAATGACTCTGTTTGATAACTGACATTGATAGTTTAAAGGACACTTACAGCATCCGTAATCCGTCCATTCCCCGGAACATTCCGCCACTCACCGACTCCAAATGATTGGCGGTCAGGTGAAGTTCAACCACAGATGACGCGCCGTCAAAGGCTCCATCCTCAATCTCGGAGATTTTATTGTTGCTAAGATTTCTGAGGCAAACACACCAAGTACACAGTTTATTGTGCCGTTTTATATAATTGAAAGCTATACTTTTTATTTTGATGTTGTTTCAGTTATATTGTGTTTAAAACTTGCATCTTCTTGAGGTGATTAAGAGACTGAAAGAGTCCAGTAGCCTCCAGGATGGACAGATCGTTGTTGTTGAGACGACTGAAAAAAGCAACATGAAAAAAAGATGATAAAAATGATAGCAAACAGGTTATTTTTCAAATCCCAATGAGCTTTCTTGCTTGTCTACCGCCTACATAGGCAACATTCATATAAGACAACGTTTTAACTCAAATGGAGACTCCTGAGGGACCGATTCTCAACTCTGGTGTTAGCATGTTTCTAGGCTAAGAATGAAGTACTCTGCTAATCTTAAAAAAATACAAAGCACACAAATTCAGATTCATGCTGTTTCATTTTGATTTGTCTCACGTTGTCTTGGCTGTATTTCTCATAGTCAAAGTGCATTCTGGGATTGCATTTGTCCACAAAGCAATACCACTTCAGAATTTGGCCAAAAGAAAGTAGTTAAAAACATTAAGGCATACTTACGATGCCTTAAAATACTGCCTATGTAGGCAGCTGACTAGACTGTATTTGCTGTGTTCTTACAGTTCAGTAGTAGACAGCGGCAGATGTTCTGGGAACTTGGTAAGGCGTAAATTTGAGCAGTCCACTACAGACGCTTCACAGCGGCATTTTGGTGGACATACAGGTCGGCTGTTACAGTCCTTATTTAAACGGGTGTCTTCCGTACCTGAGACAAACACACACAGGCTTTCAATAGGCCATTACTTTGTTTGCATCACATATACAACATTCAGTGACAGAGAAGATATACAACTAACCTGGAACGTAATACTGTTCCTTGGCTGCCATGGCAACATGCAAAAACAAGAATACACAGCTGTTATGAAATGTTATGAAAACACTGATGCGAGGAAAGATCGAAAACTGAGACGCTGAGCTGGACAGGAAGACTTTGATACCAAATATCTTGAAACCAAAGACCATTTGATGACTGTAACACATGAATGATGGGTGTTTATGTACATAAAATACATTAAAACACATTTAGGATTCTCACACTCCATTAATTCCCAATCAATTTTAAACCCTGGGTTAATAATAATAATAATCTATAATAATAATGTGTTTACACTGAACATTTTTAACCCTGAGTTAACTCTTTAATTTGCATATAAATAAGGTCAATAACATTGACTGGTCAATAAGGTTTTCATATGTGAATTAATAAAGCCAATATTGCCGTTTGTCTTTCTGCAAAGCCGGCGGTTTTATGTCACCTTAAATGTGCAAAAATGTGTCTCTACTGATTTGAAGCCTTTGCCATCATGGTTAAATATTTCTGTGGGAGGATTAAGTTTCTAAGCACAGGGATAAATTATGCTTAATGTCTTTGGCTGTTACATAATAACATTGCCTCTTTTACACCACATATATATCTCAGGCACTACAATGCAGGGTTAACCCCAGAGCAGGGTTTCATAACCCAGGGTTAAAAGCAGGGTTAGCATGCTATTAAAGTTATTAAAGGGTGAAGCTGTTTATGAAAAGTACAACCCACAGTTCGTTTTTTCACCTGAACATCTGAACTTTTTGCTCTTGATTTGACTGATGCGTTTGTTGGCGAGCCGTCGTGGGCTGGAGCAGCGAGCGCCGCTGGTCTCAATCGGGTTGGAACGCAGAAAGTCCGCCAGCCATTTCAAACCACAGTCGCAGACGAACGGGTTTTGAGCCAAGTGCCTGAAAGAGCCAAACGCTAAAATAATATAATAACAACTGTGTGAAAATCAACTATGTGAACAACTAGCCAGTGACTCAACCAAACATGCTAGTCTGACTGTTCATTATATGAGGAATATATGAATTGTATTTGGACACTAAAGCCTCGTACAGTGTCTGGATGGCTTTTAGCGGAGCGAAGGTGCCTTTGGCTAAAGTCTGGATCTTGTTGTCATACAGAGACAATAAAGACAGATTTTCAAGGTCCTGGAAGACGTTGACACGCACACAGTGGATTTTATTGGCATTTAATAGCCTAAAAGGAAAAAGACAGAGACAGGGTCAACAGAGACAGACAGTTTTAACATTACAATAACTGTCAGTGAAAGTCAGTTTTTAAAATGCTGCCTCTCAAACCATTAAGAAACGTTGTTATGACGTTTCTCATACGTGGGTGGTAAATGTGTGACATAAATGCTTCGGAAACAACTGCAGGAGACCGTAGTATTTCTGTACTTACAGTAATTCTAATGCACTCAATCCGTCAAAAACACCTCGGGGCAGATCTGTAATCTTATTTCCATAAAGGACCCTGCGCAGAAACACAGAAATAGGAGATACGTCCACAGGGCTAACATGAAGTTCAAAAAATGATTCATACGTGAGGTTATACATACATTTACATGCAAATTTAAAATGTAGAAGTCTGTGCAAAACCGTGTTAAGTTTAACCAAATGGTTAGATTATGTGAAAATGTGGCTGGTTTTTACTTGTGCAAAGCTTGCCACCATATTGTCAGTGGTTTCCAAGCTGTTGCTGGTTGCTGTGTATGCGAGGCCATTGCTATGTGTTTGTTAGGGTGCTAAGATCTGTGATACTATTGTCTGAGGTAGAATGAAAACTGGTTTAAACCACATTTTTTATAAATAGACTTCAATTTAAATTGTTGGACATAAATATCAATGCATTTATTTTTATTGTTATTAATAACAATGCATAATACTTTATGTTTTGTGTTACTTAATGCATAATACTCTATGTTTTGATTTTAGTCCAATGGCTTTAGAAAAAAATAAAAGACGAAGAAATTATATTGGTTATAAATACTGGTAATCAACTTTTATTAATAAAAAATAAACATGAAAAATGATATATTGATGCTTATAATGCCTTGAATCTATTCATCAATGCAAATCTATGGGGACTGTTTTCATGAGTCTCATAATGGCAAGTAAAACAAAGAGTTAAGTATGATCTATTATACAAATTACAGTTTAATAAGCAGTATGATTTATATATTCATGTCAGCAACACAAGCAGAACATAACAAGTGTGTCTCAGTTCAACCACAGAGTTAAAGCAGCGCTTTGTACAAGTGATAAATATTCACAATGTACACATACACATTGCACACATCTGCTGTGCTGCAGTAAAACAGCGTTTCGATGAAATAATATATGACATATTATGCTAGAGATGACAGTCCCTGGGGGCTGAACATACATTCACACATGTACACACACCAGTCGCTTTCACATCAGCCCCCCGCTGACGTTTCCTAGCAGATGCTTACAAGGGGCCCTCCGTGCCGCTGCTATACATTATGCATAATGCAGCAAACTAATACCCGGCTCACGTCTGAAATATATACAATAATCATACAGAGAAAATACTGTATCCACCAGCTGTAACATGTAAACATTTCCCATACATTTGCATGAATATTTTACATGTGATGGCTGAGCCACGCAAGTTACAAATACACATTTTTATCTATCCACTTGGTGATGTAAAGTTTGGATCCCACTACCAGACTATTTATTACTTTAAGTACTGTCAGAAAAATGATTTACAGCTCGTTTTTGTAGTAAAACATAGTAATATTACACTGCGTGGCCTCTAGTGGCGTATGTCTGTATTGCACCCTGGTGCCACTGTAAATAAATGGCGTTTTACGTTATGGAAATACACATGCACACGTTTTGACCTACAGGGACATTTCATAACCTATTTCTCTATGTAAATCACTTCTACCCTAAATCATGGTGTGTGGTTCACTTGCTCAGTGTTTCTGGTTTTGGTTGGACACCAGAGGATCTCGGCATTATCAGGCATCCTTACTGGCCTCATATGTCAGGCAGTGTGTTACAGTCTCTTATGGAGGACTGGTTTATGTATTCATGCATTGCTGTTTGATGAATTTGCTGGAACACAATGATCTGGATCGAATCTCGGCAGTTTGACTGTTTTCTGACTTTGCGGACGAAGACACAGACAGCAGTTTAAATCACTGAAGCTATTTGAAGATGTATTTTAAACCAAGCAAACAAACAGTGAATAAAATATTTATACTTACAGTGAGTTCAGTGAGCGCAAACCTTGAAACGCATCGGGGGCGATTTCAGATATTTGGTTGTTACTCAAATCACTGTGGAGGGAAAGACAGAATTGTGATGTTTTATATATAAGAAGACATGCCTTAAAACTGGGTTCTCAAAACAATTAACCTTCACAGAACACAGAGAACCTCAGAGAACCTCAGAGCTACTATATTAAAGACGTTTAGATGTTAAGAAATGTTGCGTACAGTGTGTAGTGATTCTTATAATTTTAAATGTATGTTTATTTACTTGTATGAAGTTTGTTTGTTTATAGTTTGATTATATCATGGCACCGCTTACATTCTACGCAGCCTCTTGTAGGACGCAAACGCCCCGGGAGGAACGGATTTTATACCGTTCTGCTCTAATCGTCTGCAGACAAAAACAAACACGGTTGTTAGGATACAAACTTTGGTTTAAACAACTAAATCAGAGGCGGTTGTTGGACGTACCCAAAGTTAACCCCAGACATTTTTGATACAATTGCAACATTCTTGAAACTCTACAATTGCAAGCAGCAACGTTTTAAGTAAATAGCTCTAAACAAGTCTAACGAAATTAAACTTTCCGTTAGTAGGCTAGGAAATTACGATAACTAGACCAAAGACAGCAACGTGGACGTAGTACAAATGTCATGAACTTATTTCATTCTTTATTCTTTGCAAATGTCTTTTTATAAGTTTGTGTTGAAAACAGGAAAGACCATATAATGTTTCTCAAAATATTTACAGTTGCTATAAGATTCCTACTGTAAAACTCTTAAATATTGAGTCTTAGACTGCAGATAATGATATATATTTTTGTGGTAACATTATAAAACATGATTAAATAATATTATAGCAACAACACACAGCAAATGTAAATAAATACAGACACAGTTCACCCTGACCACTCATGTTTTGATTATATTACAGTTGCCACCATTTTGAAAAAGCATTAGGCCAGTTCAGGCCATCCGATACAGAGACTGTATCATGTCTAACAACATCCATCAGTCATGGTAAAATCAGTGTATACAAAGACTTACAATTTAAAAGGATAGTTCACCCCCAAATGAAAATTCCTCTTCCCTTACAACTTTTTTTTTTGTTTCTGAGGAACACAGATACGTTGGTTACCAAGCCACAGCAGCACCCATTAACCTCCATTGTATGGAGACAAAACCACTAAAACATTTCTCAAAATATCTTCTTTTGTGTTCCACAGAAAAAAGTTACATAAGCTTGAAA
>JBAJNP010010486.1:0-16339 GCA_036877545.1 Yasuhikotakia modesta
TAAACATCTACTGCTTTTTTGCTTATGTTTGTACAGCTGCTTTGTGACAATGTACCATTGTGAAAAGCGCTCTATAAATAAATTGAACTTGAACTTGAACTTACCTGGAACACAGCCGGGGAGGCCAATCCAGCAGGCAAGCCAGTCTCATGAGGCTCAAAAAGCCCTACTCCCCTGGAAAACCCCTCAGAGCAGGAGGCTGGAACCAGCTTAAGCATGGGATACGACTTGCCCGTCGACCACAAACCCGGACGGGACCCTCACCACTTGTATTGGTTGCACTTTTAACCTTACTACAATAATGTAAAGCCTATGATACCAAGCGTGGGGCTTCTGCCACATCAGAAGACTCTAACAGAGCAGGACCAAGCTGTCCGAAGAGCTCCTGGTAACAGTGTTTTAACACATTCATCCTGAGCATGCTCGGGACTTGGTCACACATGCCACCAGGAGGATTTCTGACAACCAAGACCCCACATCCTGGCACCACCTGCCCACAGAGCTCTATGTCCAGCTCCAAGTCACTCCTGGCATGGTTCAAAATGCTGCAAAACAGCTCTCAGTAATAGTAGTAGTAACCATGGAGCCAGAATCGACTAGGCACGTCACTAAAACCCTTCCCACAGACACAGATAGGTAAGGACACAACGATAATAAACAAGATTCTGAAACTTTTAATCCATCAAACAACAACTTAACATTGGGCTCCTGCTGCTTAACCATTTCCAGCAAGCTCATCAAGACGAGGGAAAATTGTTAAAGGGTCTCCCCCGGGAGAAGAACGTCTCCTGTAAGAAAGCCTGATCAGCCACCGACATATACCAAGCATGATCTCTAGTTCTTCCTCTAGTTTCTTCAACCCACTCACTTACCCCCAACCCAGATCTACTACTAAATTTAGGGCACTTCCTATCCCTGGGCACGAATACAAGCCTATCAGCCACAGGGGAATTAACACTGGTCTGTGGTGGAAGCGTGGGGGTACAGACCATTGCAGGGGCACTGGCCCCAGCATCACTAATCTCTTGCATCTGAAACACCCTCTTCTGCCGCAACCTCTCATTGTCAGCCCTAAGCTGGGCCACCAGTTCCTTAAGTTCCTACAAAAGATACACCCATTAAACCATTCACCAGCACCTATAAGGGGCAGAAATGGAGCTATATAGAGCACACGCTGTTGATTTGGGTCCATAAAAAGAACAAACAAAAGCACCACACACAAAAAAACATTAAACATCCACACCTCTGCCTGAAAATTATGGACCCTGCTGACTACGCCACATGTAGCGAGGGGAAGGGATGCAATAGCTAGACAACTCAAATTAATTAGAATCTGAAGGTTGCAACTAAATAAATAAAGAAACCTAGAAATTAAAAACAAAACCAACACCACATGGCTAAACGGCACAGCCAAACACACCTACCTCTGCAGTCTGAGGAGGTAAACAAAAGGGGCGGGTCTTCGACCAACACACACACTGGTGCACCTGAGCTAAGCGTTTAAATACCCAAAGCATACCAGATAATTGGCTACGAGCTGGGCTGGTTAACGGAGGCCAGTTTACAACTTATGTCTCTGCATAAAAGAAAATCTCTGGATGGCTTTTAAGTCTGCCTGTTCTTGTTACCAAATGATTGACTCAAAAGCAAATAGAAGAATTGTGAGTTTAAATTAGCATAATAATTTCAAATAATCGTTGTACTCGGCAGTTAATGCATTAATGCCACTGTATATTTTTAAGTTGATAATGTTGGTAAACAGATAAAATAAAGAAAAATAAAGAAAATAAAAACAATTTTGTATGTGCTTGCACTTTCTGCGGCCCTGCCTAGCAGGATTATAGTGCATTTCATTTTACACAGTTGCATTTTTTCAGTATGCTATCATGTTTGTCAGAACGTGATTACTTGTATAAGAAGCCTAGGGGTGTTTACACTGCTGTAGGCCAAGCCACAGTGTACCACATCATTGACTAAAGGTGGACCACACCATTGACTAAAAGCAAAAGTTTCTTAATTCTTTATATGAATGTCAGCCTGTCTCAACCCCTTAATTCACAGGCTTCTTACCAATCAAATTGGGGTCACCACTTTATAATGTTGTGTCAGATTTCTTCAGTTTCAGAAGGCCAAACAATTTTAACTTTATTGAACAAGGCAACAAAGCTGAGATGTCAGCAGATTATCTCACAAACTCATTCTCAGCCCATAGTTTTATACCATTAAAATCAATTATCTCAGGAGCAAGTATCTTCCTTTTTATTTTTAGCAGGCTTCCATTGACTTGCCACTTTACCTCATTATTTTCTCAGACATTACACAGCTTGTTATATTAAAACATTAAATCCGTTCATTCCTGAACTTGCAGAAAGCTAATACACAAAAACGCTTTAGAACAACTACATAAAACAAGAATTATGTGGTTCACTGCCAGGTCAAATGACCTAAGCTCTTACAAGCATCAGTCCAGTGTCCTAAACTCTCTTAAATATACAATTCTTGTAAGTATGAGAATAAACATAAAAAATCCTGTTTGTAATATAAGAATGTATTATTTGTAATATAAAAAAACACTATAAAAGAACCCACTGTAGTCTAGTCTGTAGGAATTGGCCTTGCTGTCCATACAATATTAGCTCTGAACTTCTCTTAAAAATCCTGAAGCATTTGCCAAAACAAACACCACCAGGTCAAGACGAGAATCTGAAACATACTGCTTTCAGTCTGCTCAGTTTACAAACAGTTTTAATGCTGCTTTAATTTTGTGTAAATAAAACTTGTCTTTTTCATAATTTATATTTGTATTATCACAAATCAACCTGCCACGTCACCAGAGCACCAGTCCATTCTGATCGCCAACACGTGCTGCACATCATCAAGGCTTGGAGGTAGACCGGAGTCAGAGCCATCTTATCACGGCGGCAGGGGTCTCTCTCTAGTTTACATCCATGTGCCTTTTCTAGAAAACTCTCCCCAGTGGAACGGACCTACGACATTAGGAATCGTGAGCTGTTGACCAAGTTGGCCTTGGAGGAGTGGCGCCACTGGTTGGAGGGTTGGAGCCAAGTGGCTGTTTGAGGTCTTATAATCTCCAGTATTTCTGAGGAACCAAACGCCTCAATCCCAGGCAAGCACAAATGTCCCTATTCTTTACTAGATTCCGCTTCTTACAGACCTGGTCCCAAAAATGGCAAAACAGATTAATCTGTGCACATGTAATGTTTAAATGTTACTCTGTTACTATAGTTACTCTACCAATCAAGATCACATGTGTCTGTGTTTAGTATCTATGAGTTGCATTTTTCATATCCTGAACATTTGTGCCCATAACATTTGGATAACTTTGGTCTTAGTCACGATCATGCAACATGCTATATCAGGTGATACAGAAATCAGGGGATCTTGGGTGATGTGCTCCCTACTCCATACAAACCACAAGACCCCAGTATGATCTTACCCTGACACAGAATTTGCGGTAACGCAGACTCCTAATCTACTGGAAATAACAATTTCTTAAGAACTTCAAATAAATCAAGAAAATCAATTTATTATGCCAGGCAGGTCAAAACATGAGTTACAAAATAATTTAAATTCCAATTTAGAGTAAATGGTCAACAGAAAGCAAAAGGGGTAATGGGGTAAAGGTGACCAGTTTCTCGTGGCCTGAAGGGCCCCTGCTGAGATGGTGAGAGGCACACCCATATCAGGAGAGTAGATTTTCCACTAAGTTTTAACTCTCTAATATAATAAATCCCATTGTACTAGAAATTAGACCTTTTAACACATTACACCATGACCTTTAAAATGATACTAAACATGAATATGAAATCTTGGTTATTTTACCAGTTACACATTTCATGCTCAGTGCAAATGGTATGCAGAGGGGGAAGAAAGGAAATTGGAAGGTGTCAGCTTGAGCCCACCCCCTGGGTATCAACACCTGATAAACTTTGTTGTTGTTTTGTTGTTGTTTGTTCCCGCAAACTGGTAACAGCTGCCTTACAAAACCTAGGATTGTCTTTATGTCTCTCGAATTCCGAGCTGATATGTGAAGCCCTTGCTGATTTTAGGGACTTTATATATCGATTCATACTGTCCTTCCATGCTAAACGAAACACCTCTAAGTTCATTTTTCTCCATTTATGCTCTAGGTTACGAGTTTCTCTCTTTAAGGTAATAGTCGCGGTGTTATACCACTGAGCTGTCGTTCTATCTTTGACTTTTTTGATTTTAAGTGGTGCAACCTTATCAAAATTACTGGTAAAACTGTGATTTAGACTTAGCAGTCGATAGCAGTTTCGGGTGGATTTAGTAGATTAGATAGGTCGGGCAGTGTACTAATAAAGCTGTTTTTAGTGTTAGCCGTTATGTTTCTGACCTTACGAAAACGCGGGACACCGAAGAGGTGAATGCAAATTGTGTGCCTCGGAGTGAGTGTGACTATGCTGAGACACTGGCAGACACTATTATTCTGGAGGCCATTAAGTCTTTGTGTTTATGCTGGACAATTGACACTTGGATAGAGGAAATTGCCCAAATTTCTGACCTTGCTTCAATGAGACTGGACCTGGAACCGGACTCTGGCACTGGCTCTACCGGACTGGACCTGGAACTGGCCTCTGGCACTGGCTCTACCGGAATGGACCTTGAGACCCTGGCACTGGAGAGCAAGGACTGGACTCCGGACTGGCTCAGACTGACAAGTAGGGAGTTCTGGCTTTGACTCAGACTGACAAAGAGGGAGTTTAGGCTGGCAAGGCAGAAATGCAGGCTGGCACCAACTAGAGGAAAGATGCAAAAGTTCCTTGAGACAGAAGACATCAGAAAAACTACTTCCATCCTGCTTCAATAGATCGGACTGTAGAACCTACAGACAATAACAGAAAATCGAGTTTAAATGGGTTTAAATAGAGCAGGTAAATTAGTGTCTGGTGCAACTGTAATCAAACAAGGAGTGAACAGGTGAAGCATTATGGGAAATGAAGTTCCTAAGTCCAGTTCTAAATAGAGTTTCCCTTTAGTGATGGAAGAGCAGAGGTGAGGGAGCCTCCTTTGTAACAGTAAGAAGAGTTAATATTATGAAAATGATTTTTTTCACAAAGAATTTGAATTCTATTATTGTACTCTTTTTGTGGGACTACGAAGCCCGTAGAATAAGCAAAGCACACCTTTGCAAATCTAAAGCCTATGGTGGAATGGCCCTTCCAAATTTTGCTCTTTACTATTATATTATGCTAGACCATTCTGTACCACACTCTACGTGGATCCAGCTGGAAATGGAGGAATGTGGTCCACATGATATTGGTGCAATTATACTATCTCCTATAAAAGGGAGATATCATTGTTATATCATTGTTGTCAAAGCTTACCCTCTACAGAGTTTAAGATTGAAGTGGGAGCAAGAATTAGAGGAGGAGACAGGTTTACAATTTTGGACAGATGCACTAGAGAACCTCCACACATGCTCTGTCAATTCCATGCATGGCCTTATTCAATTTAGGATTATCACCTCCATTATCCAAAACATCTGCTTCTTGTTGGTAAACAAATCAGACAAATTTGCTAAGATCTATTCCATCAAGCTTGCTAACTAGAAATCCTCGCTAACTTCTATAAGCGTCGCTAGTTTTGCTGTGAATTTGGTTCCATTACTCTCACTAACAGGAATCCCAGCTGAGTTACTGGGGTAACACATGCTTCTGAACTAACCTGCTCCATGTCAGGTTGACATCAAGGCTTAATCAAGCGGCATTACAAAGAAACGGTTCCTCACACTTCCTGCTTTTTTTATGTTGTCTGAAAACAAAGGTGACAATGTCAATGAATTGTGCAAAAAAAAATTCACATTCTTGGTTAGTTTTGTTTTAATTATTCTCAATTATTAAAATAAAAAATGTTGTTGTCATGATAATGCCTCATGCATTTAGTGTAGGATGGGCAAAGTGCTATTTTTTTTTTTATTGCTCTTTAACTGTCATGTGGGTTTCCCAGCTTCAAATCTCTAATAGGTCTCAAGTTGGTGATGTACATTTATATCAACAAGGAGAAACACTGTTGCAGCAATAATTTTTCTTTTAAACCAAAAAGCCTATAGCTTACATTGGTCACACATTACACATGTGAAATGTCATGCCATTTAGCCTACAATTATTCATATCATCATACCTCCGTACAGAACTTTTAACATCAGCTAGACCACACTTATTAGTAACTAGGGATGTAACGGTATGAAAGTTTCATATGATTATAGCGAACAAAGTTATCACGATTATCAATATTATCACAATTTTGATAAAAATAGATGAATATGTTCAAAAAGAACTGATATACATGCTGAAAACATTTCAATAAGTTTCAGCAAACAACAAATACAATTGCACTTTGTTTAAGCATAAACATAAAATTAACATTAAAATTAAGTCCTGAGAGGTACACATTCTAGTGCAGGTTTTAAACAGTATCTTAAATAATAACATCAAATGCACACTTAAAAACAACACATGTAAACCAATGTGCATGTAACAACAATACAACCACATGTAAACAAATCAAATGAACAGCAATGATTGTATGTCAGTTTTCTGCTACAAAAAGAAAAAAGTGCAACTTGCCTAACATGTTATATGCATCTTTATTCACTTGAGATTGAAATGCAAAAATGTCAACACATTTACTTTGTCTGGTTTAAGCAGTGCTCTTTGAGGGGAGACAATGTGCCCACTGGCACTGAACACTCTCTCTGAAGGCACGCTGGTTGCTGGGATGCACAGAAGCTTCCTAGCAACCCTGGCAAGGTGAGGCAGTTCTAATGCATGGCCCCTCCACCACACAAGTGGATCCTCTTCTGTTGGAAGTTGGGGCAGAGACAGGTAGACTCTGATTTCTTCTTTCACACGGTCTTCTAGAGTGGATGGAATCTGACCCTCTTCACCTCTTTGCTGCCTTGTTGTTGAAGTAATCTTTATCAGCAACCCGGCTAGGCCTTTCCCCTCCGATTCTGCTATGGGAGGGCTGGTGGTGGTGGAGGTGCTTTGTGGTTCTTCCCCAACTTGTGCAGCCAGCTTCATAGCCTCCTGGACAAAGTCAGTGTCAATTTTTTGAAGCGGGGGGTCAATGAAACAAGCCATATTCATGACTCTCTTTGCTTTCTCTGTGTATCTATTTTTGAGGTCTTCTCTCATAAAAATCTCTTTGGTCAGGAATGTATCTGTATCCTTTTTCACCAGGACATCACAATTGATGTGGCCCAGGACAGGCTTGATGGCTGACAGTGTTACTCGTGTTTCTGAGGCAAGTGCATCCGTAAACTTACCCAGAGGTTTGAGAATATGGCACAGTTGCTCCAAGACAGGTATTTCAGCATCTTTTGGCATCAGATGCCATGCCCTCTTTCTCCAGTCAGTGTTGCACAGACTGGTTGCTGTTGACTAAGAAAACGTTCTACCATCTTGTATGATGATCCCCATCGAGTCACCACATAATGTATCAGGGCCTTCTGTGGCATGTTGAGGGCAGCTTGATTTTCCCTCAGTTCTCGCCTTCTCCTCCAACTCCGTGAGAAGCCCTGAACTAGATGACGGCATGCCTTGACTGCTGTTTCAACTCACTGAACTTTCAAAGCCTTTGAGATGGCCAGATTCAAATTATGGCCAAAGCACCCAAGCCACACATCTGAGAACCGTTCAAAAGCTTTTATCATGTTTGTTGCATTGTCTGTGGTTATACAGAACAGGTCTTTTTTGTTGATCCCCATTCTTCCAGCATATTCTCAAAAAACTCACTGATGTTGTAAGCTGAGTGATCTTCTGGGAAGAACTGAGTTTCAAGGCAGTTTGATTCCAGTTGCCAATCTGGGGTGAGGTAATGGATAGTGAAGCTTATGTAGGGTTGACGACCACCGCTTTCACTAGTCCAGAGGTCAGTAGTTGCAGCGCTGGTGTTCCTTGAGCTAATTTTTTTTACAACATCAGCTTTGACCTGGTTGTACAGGTTTGGTATTTCAGTTTTGGAAAAAAAAATCGTGATGGCACTTTGTAGTGTGGTACAACAACTTTCATCAGCCTCTGAAAACCAGGTCTCTCAACAACTTGAAATGGCATCATGTCCTTTGCAATGAAATAGCTGCAGTGAGGTCTTGAGCATTTTTTGATGTGGGTGCATATGCAGTCTGCCTTTTAAATGCTTGTTCAAGTGTTTGTGTCACTACTGTAGATGAGGAGGGAGTTGAGGGACCAGAAGCACCACTGGGTTTGCCTGCTGCACGCCCACTCTGTAAACAACGGAACAGCAAATGTATCTCTATTAGTATTAATTATAATTATTATTATTATTATAATCATCAATGATATTAGCAATTATAATAAACATAAGTTGGTTGGGTCGGATGACTAAACTACTGGAATATCGATTCTGTTCTGCTGCATTTCCTTCTTTATAATGAGCATTATAACACAACGCACATTCACGTCTCTCATATCACCGCGGAGGCGCGGACGCATTCTCTAGTTTCAGTTCATTCAAATGTCTTGCGTCCCGGTTTTGGATTGCATTGAATATTAAATAAGAATTTAGTATTAATACTACTATAATATTGTTGTAGAGGTCATATTGTCTAGACGATTGCTTTGTACACTGTACATAATGGATTTATAACCATTATAAAGTTTTTCATCTCAATTCAATATTTCGTTTCCCCGTAATTATATTGATTCAAAACATCTGTGTAAGTTTACTATGAATATACAATGTTCTAATATCAACCTTAATAGTTTGGACATGTTCGTTCATCTTGACTCAAAGCCACTTGCTACAAACTTTTTCTTTGCGTAAGCTTTGCATTAATTACAAATGAGATAATTAAATATTTCATCTCTAATCAGTATTTTATAACAATTATTTTTTGACCCATGTTAGTTTTGGTATTGAGGTAAAAGTTAACTTACTTTGCATTCGCTATATAACAAAGGGTGGTGATCACGAAGATGGCTCAACAAATTTGAAGCGTTTCCCCCTTTTCGGTAATAGCGAGTAAACGCTATTTCAAAATAAAAGCGCTTTCATGCTGAATGTAATTGTTAGTTTACTTATTCTGTCTGTCATTAATACATAACAGGTAAGAAGAACTATCATAAATTACTGACAAAAATAGTGTAAAATTACTGTAAATGTTTACTTTTAAAGTAACAAGTCTCACATATAATGGACAAAAGCCCTCCAAAAATTCATATGGCCACTGTTTTGTTTGTCAATACAGATACAAAAATACAAAAACAAAATAACCTGTGTTGCCTATACATTCAGAGAGGCATAGAATAGAAACTCTTTGTTTCCACAGACCATTTTCACTTTGTGCTGATAGTGCACCACCCCAGGGTGTCACTCACTAAATGACAGGACGTTTTAATGTGGAAATACAAAATAAGAGCCCTCCAGAAGTCAGTTTTAACGTGTGTTACGTATACTTTCAGAGAAGCACAGAATTAAAACTCTTTGTTTCCACAGACTATTTTCACTTTGGATTAATAGTGCACCACCCCAGGGTGTCACTCACCAACTGTCAGGACGTTTTGATGTGGAATTACATAATTCCACATCAATATAAGAGCCCTCCAAAAACATATATCTCAATATATCACCAAAATCATAAATAATTTTATAGAGGTATAGAAAGGCTGAGGGTCCACAGTATCACAGAGAGCCACTTACAGAAGTTGAAGAAAGTCACAATTTACAATATAAAACGTTAAATCACATCATTATTTACAGATTGATTATTTTCACATGTAGGCCCATGCGGTTTGTTTTATTAAATATTCAATAGAATTGTTTTTTATATTTTAATATATATATATATATATATATATATATGTGTGTGTGTGTGTGTGTGTGTGTATATGCATGTACATATATATGTATGTATGTATGTATGTATGTATTGTTCAATAAAACACTAGCTAAATATCTTGAACTTAATTCACAGAAGACAGCTATGAGCTAGGTATTACATTACTTCACATACCATGATGACAATGACCCCACAGCTACTGCCATCTTGCTGGACTGGATGCGTCATAACTCTCCATTTAATGTCCACCCAGTCTGTTTTCCCATGGCACATTCTCCTCATTTTTTAGGCATTCACTGCAATTTATTGTGGGAGTTATTTACATTCGTAACAAAGCAGAAAAAGTTTKCTATATAATATAAGACATAACTAGATCAATTTCATATGTTAGACTAAATGTCAAATGTTACTCCYTCCACACACAAACACACAACTACACTTCAATACTATTGTCCAGCCACTTCCATTATCTTGGACAAACTGTGCTGTGCAAGATGTGATCTTTCACCAAACAGCATCACACCTGCTGTGTAGTGGTTGAGAATGTATATGGAGTTCCCCATCTTTCTGTGCCTTTCTGAATGTATAGGTAACACAGGTTATAACTGACATTTGGAGAACTTTTATTCTGTAATTCCACATCAAAACGTCCTGTCATTTAGTGAGTAACACCCTGGGGGTGGTGCACTATCAGTCCAAAGTGAAAATGGTCTGTGGAAACAAAGAGTTTCAATTCTGTGCTTCTCTGAATGTACAGGTAACACACGTTATAACTGACTTTTGGAGGGCTCTTATTTTGTATTTCCACATCAAAACGTCCTGTCATTTAGTGAGTGACGCCCTGGGGTGGTGCACTATCAGCACAAAGTGAAAATGGTCTGTGGAAACAAAGAGTTTCAATTCTATGCCTCTCTGAATGTAGAGACAACACAGGTTATAGCTGACATTTGGAAAGCTCTTATTCTGTAATTCCACATCAGAAAGTCCTGACATTTGGTGAATGACACCCTGGGGTGGTGCACTATTAATTCAAAGTGAAAGTTGTCTGTGGAAACAAAGGGTTTTAATTCCATGCCTCTCTGAATGTATAGGAAACATTTGGCAACATTTGGAAATGTATAACTGACATTTGGAGGGCTCTTAAGTGACAGTGACATGTTTGTCAGTTCTGTAATTCCACATCAAAACGTCCTGACGTGGTGAGTGACACCCTGGGGTGGTGCACTATAAATCCAAAGTGAAAATGGTCTGTGGAAACAAAGAGTTTTAATTCTATGCCTCTCTGAATGTATAGGCAACACACGTTATAACTGACATTTGGAGGGCTCTTATTCTGTAATTCCACATCAAAACGTCCTGACATGTGGTGAGTGACACCCTGGGGTGGTGCACTATTAGCCCAAACTGAAAATGGTCTGTGGAAACAAAGAGTTTCAATTCTATGCCTCTCTGAATGTATAGGCAACACAGGTTATAATTGACATTTGGAAAGCTCTTATTCTGTAATTCCACATCAGAAAGTCCTGACATTTGGTGAGTGACACCCTGGGGTGGTGCACTATCAGTCCAAAGTGAAAATAGTCTGTAGAAACAAAGAGTTTCTTTTCTAGTCCTCTCTGAATGTAGAGGCAACACATGTTATAGTTGACATTTGGAGGGCTCTTATTCTGTAATTCCACATCAAAATGTCCTGACAGTGGTTGGGTGACACACTGGGGTGGTGCACTATCAGCACAAAGTGAATATGGTCTGTGGAAACAAAGAGTTTCTTTTCTAGGCCTCTCTGAATGTAGACAACACAGGTTATAACTGAGTTTTTGGAGGGCTCTTATTCTGTAATTCCACATCAGAAAGTCCTGACATTTGGTGAGTGGCACCCCGGGGTAGTGCACTATAAGCCCAAAGTGAAAGTGGTATGTGGAAAGGGAGTATTTTGTTTTTATATTTTAATATCTGTATTGACAAACAAAACAGTGGTCATATTAATTTTTGTAGGGCTCTTGTCCATTATATGTGAGACTTGTTACTTTAAAAGTAAACATTTACAGTAATTTTACACTATTTTTGTCAGTAATTTAGGATAGTTCGTCTTACCTGTTATGTATTAATGACAGACAGAATAAGTAAACTAACAATTACATTCAGCATGAAAGCGCTTTTATTTTGAAATAGCGTTTACTCGCTATTACCGCAATGTGTCGTGTATGCGCACACCAGGAAATTTCGTGGAGGCTAGATTGACTGTGTTCTGCGAAGTGGAGGCTGGCCTGACTGCAGTGCTTAGATGGCTGAAAAATCTCTCGTGCGCTATCACTGCCTTTCGCCATATTATCTTGTGCAAAAAACTAAAAACAATGCGTGCTGCTCCTGCGTCACACTGATATGTTAGCTGGAAAAGATTTACCAGATTTTTAAAATCACGATAATCAAACACGGTTTTAATGATAATTAAATTTTAAACAATAATACTAACTGTCAGGACATTTTATCGTGTTTTATCATTAAACCAGTAATCGTTTCATCCGTATTAGTAACATGAACTGTCTGCAAAAGTACTGACACTTTATTTATATCTTCTTGCACTCATTACTTGATTTTGGTAGGCCTATGTCTGTATTTAAATGAAATATGTAGTTTTATAATACCTGTAGTTATTTTTTATCTCCAGATGGACCTTCATCTTTTATTTGTGGTACTCCATCTTCAGCAAAAGGTGCCTCTTATATATGGTACATCCTGTGAATAAAGGAGAACAGTCTTGTTGAAGATGGTGTCTGGAGGGACCCAGACCACAGACGTAATGGTCACCCACTGCGGAGTCAATGGTGGGAGGAGCCATGGTGGAAGAATGACTGATGACAACAGAGGCAGAACAGGTGTTGGTGGAGCCCAAGGAAAAAACCTCATGAGCCATGGTGACACAGAGGCTCTGTAGGGCCAAGGTGGAGCAGGTGTCACAGGTGACCAAGGTGGAGAAAGGGATCCGGAAGGCTGCAGTGGAGCCGGTGCACCTGAGAATGGAGGAGGAGCCGGAGGGAAGGAGGAGACTTGGCCTCATGCAGTAAGATGTCGTAAGTTGCAAACGGTTGCCTGCCTAATGCGTCTGCCACTACATAACCATAAGACGACAGCTTCGCTACCCATCGCTGTTCACATGCATCCAGCTTGGGTTTTGTGAGGATGTGCTTAAGTGGGTTATTATCAGTCCACACAATAAACCTGTGTCCCCGGAGCCAGTGACTGAACTTATCACAAATAGCCCATTTCATCGACAAAAACTCAAGTCTGTGTGCTGGATGCTTGCATGATTGAGACTTTGACGCAAATGCAATGGACCTAGCCACAGCAATTCCCTCCTGAACCTGTGACAAAACGGCACCAAGCCCACTAGTAGAGGCATCCACAGACAACAGAAACGTCTTCAAAAAATCGATGAGCAATCAAAACCTGACTTACCAAGACAGTCTTTAAATTTGCCAGGGCTGCCCTGCAATCATCAATCCAATCAGACGAAGAGAGAGTACGACATCCTTTCAGTCGCTTTATTCCTCTCCCCAACCTAGGTCTTTTCTGTCCTGTCAAAAGCTGAAACAAGGGTTTAGCCACTGATGAGCAATTCTCTATGAAATGCTCAATTCCCTGCTCAATTCCTTGTCATGTTCTGAGTGCACAGCTGAGTCAGGTCTATTTACCATCTTCCAAAATTGGTCTGTTTGTTTCATCTGACCTATTAGAGGTTTCAAGACATTAGTGCCGAGTATGAATAGGTCCTTTTGACCACTCACAATCAGAACAGGGACACTGAAACTAACCCCCTTAGACTTAAAGTTTCAGATTGCATACACCATTAGCACTAGTTTGCTTTCCACTGCAACCTACCAAGACAATATCAGAAGAAGTCAGGATATCTTGGTTCAAAACCCCAGCGTCTCTGAGTTGCGGAACTACAGCCGCACTCAGAGTAGTAGCCATGGAGCCACTGTCCAACATCCCCTGAAGCTCAACTTTGTCCTGCAATAACTTGCATAAAACAAACTGCTACTCTGATCAACCTGCATACTGTTTTTGTTTTGCCAATACTCTCACAGAGAAAGGAGTAAACAGACTTGATATCAGTCTCACCAGAGGAATTACTATGGAGCCCCACCTTGTCCTCTGCCCGAAGGGAGCTTTCTATTTTCCCTGTGGCGTGACATTATCATGCTGACCGGAGCCCCCCCCCCCGGACGTAGTTCTGTCACAGTTGAAGCTCACGTGTTCAGCTGCAAAACACTTGAAACACAAGTTATACATTTTACAATGAGCAGTCGTACTATGCTCACTGCTTCAACACACTCTGCATTCTCGAATGCTATTCCCTGTTTATTTAGGCCAGGGGCCACGCATAGACTGAGAGTTGCACACTAGTGCTTTTTCTAGCAAAGCCAAGACTTTGTCCAACGCACACTCGTCAATCACACCTGCACCCTGTTCAGACTTCATAGGTGAGAAAGTTACATCAATTTTTGTTTCCAAAACAACTGTGGTACATTGTTTCACAGTTTGATTAGTCAACTTGCGTTCTCTCAACAGCTTATCAAGTTGTTCTTGAACTTCCGCTGCAGTCCATGACTGTACAGGTTTACTCTTACAAACAAAAGCTAACTCTTTGTCAGGACAGTTGCGAATGAACATAACTGCTAACTCTTTGCTCCTGTTATCAAGAGTTCTGCCTTCCCATCTGAAAGATCGCTCAGCTACATCTGCCCCTTTGTTAAGTCTTATCCAGTAATCCCACGCACCCTCTTTAGGATATGGTCTCACAGAGTAGAAGTCAGAAAAGACTTCTTCAAAACAGAAAAGACAGAGTCAACAGTAGGAGTCATTGTACCATTGCGCAGCCATACTTTCATTACATCTCTGGCCATTACTCTGTTCATTATCTCATCAACCAAGTCAGAATGTGTCACGTCCAGTTTTTTCAAATATACCCTCATCATTTCTTCCCATTCCATGATTGAGTATCTATCTGAACCATCCCCTCTAAAGTGTGGTGGTGCTGCCATCTCAGTTTTCAGAATCAAATTAATTTTCGGTGCATCAATGACAGTAGTAACTGATCAGCCCCAAGACCACTGACACCTTCTTGAGTCTTCATATCAGAATGATAGTTTGAAAAATCAGTTCTCATCATGCTTTCTCTGATTGACTGCCCAACCTCACTTCCGATTTGCTTTATGAGGTTACTCATCTGACCTGATATTTCTGACTCCTGAGGAGTGTACTCAACATTGCTGGCTCTGGGTAATGCTGGCTCACACATTTCACTACTGTCATAAGTAGAAACACCAACTGTTCTTCCCCGCCCTGTACTTCAATCCCAAACAGCTTTGTGACATTCATCAGAACACCCCGCCCTCTACCGACTGCAAATGTGTTGTCCCACCCTAAACCTCTTTGTTTGGCAGCCATTCCCCTCCGGTGTCAGCTTAAAATTCAGGGAAGAAAATGGAAAAACTATAAAAAAAGCAAAACAAAACAAAAAAAAAGAATTACTGACAATTAACCTGTGTTATAACTTTTCAAAAATGTTCAATTGTCCATAAACTTAACAGATGTAGTTCACTATGTTTTATAGTTCTAGTTCTTATAGTTCTGAGAACCCAGTCAATTGATGATGTGAAATACCTTCATCCACAGTTTATTCAGTAAATTTGTTGCACACCTCAAATCCAGCACGTCTCTCACCCGCTTCAGCTTAGCCACAACCGACCAGTCCAACAGTCTGTGCACCTGTAGCCCTCCTGTGTCTTCTATGTTGGCATTTGAGTTCAGCTGTAGTCTCCTCCAAAGCACGCCTTCTCCGCCCAACCTCCAAACACCACCACAGGACAGCAACAGAAGCCCGAAGTTCCGTCTCGCCTAGCCTCGCCTCGCCTCCAGATCCCCTCTGCGCCAGTCAAACTCCACACCAGCAATCCCGGTGGTCGACAGCAATCAACCATTCGATGGATCACGGCACCAATTTTGTAGCGGTTGTTCCTCTGTGTTGTGTATTTTTATTTATTTGAGGAATAAAAGGCTTTCCACACAGAACTGGAGTGCTTCACAGGTGATTTAATTGTAGTGCCTGTGCAGTAAACGTTCAGGCACTATTATCAGCATACTTGTTCTGCATTGCCTCTCTTCTCCACAGACAGCACCGGAAAGAGTGTGAGCGCATAATTCACAAAATAGTACATTATAATATATAATACATTATATAGTTGTAGCGTGTCAGCCGGTTTAGAAAGCGTTGTTTAAAACACTATCTTCCGCTGAAACGAGGGAATTTGAGCTCTAGCTCAAAGGGAATAATAAGTATAATGAACTGTAATCAATTATACGAATTACGTAGTATGTACATGTATAGATGTTCTATCTGATCAAGCAAAACTAATAATAGCAATTAATGAATGCATTCGTCCAACGAAACATTCATAATTGTACCTTAATTCTAAGACATGTTATTTCCTA
>JBAJNP010010487.1:0-16338 GCA_036877545.1 Yasuhikotakia modesta
TGATGCTCAACTTGTCGCTTCAGAATTCCCCACAGGTATTCGATTGGGTTCAGATCAGGAGACATTCTTGGCCATTCAATCACCTTCACCCTGTTCTTCTTCAGAAATGCAACAGTAGCTTTAGATGTGTGTTTGGATCATTGTGATGTTGGAAAAGTGCATGACGACCAAGTGCACGGAGTAATGGCTGCATCTCCTTCAGTATAGAGCAGTACATTGTTGAGTTCATGATACCATCAATGAAATACAGCTCCCCAACACCAACAGCACTCATGCAGCCCCACATAAGGACACTGCCACCATCATGTTTCACTGTAGGCACCATGCATTTTTCTTTGAAATCCTCACCTTTATGACGCCATACAGTTTTAAAACCATTAGTTCCAAAAACAGTGATCTTTGTCTCATCACTCCAGAATATAGAGTCCCAGTAGTCTTCATCTTTTTCAGCATGGGCCCTAGCAAATTCTAGGCATGTTTTTTGTGCATGGGCTTTAGGAGAGGCTTCCTTTGTGGACGGTACCCATGCATGCCATTCCTCTGCAGTGTGCGCCGTATGGTGTCACAGGAAACGGTCACTCCAGTTTGGCTTTCTACTGCTTTAGCTAACTGCAGTGAATTTGCATGCCGATTTTCTTATTTTCTTCAACCCTTCTCATCAGAAGACACTCCTCTCGAGATGTTAACTTCCGTGGATGGCCTGGACGTCTCTGTAAGATGGTTGCACTTCCATCTTTCTTAATTTTTGTATCACTTTCGCTACAATTTGACTAATATGTAAGACTTTGCTGATCTTCTTGTAGACCTCACCTTTTTGGTGTAAAAAAATGATTTCCTTTCTCAGATTTTGTGACATTTCTCTTCCATGGGGAGCCATTGTTGACAGCATGAAAAGGGAAGGGCTTTTCTTAAGTAATGCCCTTTTATAGACACCTGTCTGCTGGACACTTCTTAAATGAATCATTAGACTCACCAGAGGTTGAATGCCTGTTAATTAGAATTTTGTTGTCGTAAGTGTGGCTTTTCTCCTAAGACTATAATTGGGGTGTACTCATTTTTGCAACATGGGCTTGAATGAATTTGTTAGGAAAAAGGTTTTCTTACAAATGTAGGGTACTCATTTATGCTGAGCACTGTATATACATACATATATATATATTTATGCTGAGCACTGTATATATATATATATCACTTCAAATATATAAATATAAATATAAATATTTGAAGTGAGTCCTATTATCTTTGGGGTCAATTTGACGCCATTCAATGTTTAGTGTCTCTAAATGCATGGTTGGCATATTTTTTTGCCATGTTATTTAATGGCAATTTAGGTAGTCAACAAATAAACAAAGCACATGACAAACAAACTTGGGTAAAAATCGTATTCTGAAGGTCTAAATTGCTGAGGACTTTAAATTGAGGGTAATAGGAGGGTTAAGAGAGTTACATTAGATATTTGCCCACCTTTGCACGTGAGGAGTTGATGTTCTCCATGTTCTCAATGCTGCTTATGCAGCTGTTGGGCACTTTACTGCAGGCGAGGCGAATAAAGTCCCAAAAACTGCGATGACCATCAAACCAGCTGCCAGAGCCTGCAAAAGACATTGATGTTGTGTGAGTAAGTTCACTCTTTCTTTACATGATTATTACATAGAAAATGTTCTTTCCTCACCTTTAAAGCGATGGCTGAGGATATGTTCAAGGATAGCAGCAAAGTTAAGAAATTCTTCAGAAGAGTCATCAATGGGCTCTGCTGTGTATTTCTCCAGCAGTGTTTTCACAGAAAACCTACCATAAATACTGTCTGTAAATCACACAAGCTAATAGCTTATAGATATGCCATTATCACAACTATTATTAAAGTCATCAAATGTGGGAAATGACACTAATGAATGGTGTCAGGTCTGCACACTCTTGGCAGTATTCCTACATTTAACAAATACTCTGGGCAGAATTCCTACATTTCCCAATTACTCTGGGCAGTATTCCAACATTTCCCAAATACTCTGGGCAGTATTCCAACATTTAACAAATATTCTGGGCAGTATTTCTACATTTAACAAATACTCTGGGAAGTATTCATATACTTCCCAAATACTCTGGCCAATATTCCAACATTTAACAAATACTCTGGGCAGTATTCCTACATTTCCCAAATACACTGGGCTGTATCCCTACATTTAACAAATACTCTGGGCAGTATACCTACATTTTCCAAATACTATAGACTGTATTTGTACATATCCCATATACTCTTTTCCTTATTCATTAAAACACACTGTACATAGGTACTATAGAATCTGTATAAAATGTTTGAATAATATTCTTATAACTAAGCAATAACATTAATGCAACTTTTTCCATTAACAGTTTTGTTACTTAATGGAAATGTTAAAGTGGCATTTCTTGTTCTTACTTGTTAGCTGGGTAAGCAAGCTGATGAAAACATTTCCCTAAAGCCAGACAGGATTTTAAAATGATACAGATTTTCTTCTCTAAAATCTTGAACATGCTCACACAAAAGGATTTTTACATCACAGTGTAATAATTCTGCCCAAATATACACAAAGAAAATAGACCTTGCTTCAGTATTCGCAGTCGTGTAGTTTTTTGAAACTTATAACAATTGTTATATATATAGCTAGCATATAATGTTAAAACAAGTTCTAGCAGCATTAGTGCATGAATGTTTTTGATAGCCTTGTTCCATATCGATTAGCACCAAATTGTGGTTTTGAATGTGTACAGTAAGAATCCAGGATAAAACGTGAACAGTGTAAAACACTGAACAATTACAACTCTAATTTAATGCCTAAAATCTATGCCATAGATGCCAATCTATTAAAATGCAAAATGTGCACTTGGACATACACAAAACAAAATGCACTGCATTTCAAATTACATGCAAAAATGTGTTATTCCTGTCAATGCCACAGAAAGTGGTGACTTCACCATCAGTTGTTCTGTCCAAAACAATGACTCTTTCAGCAGAAGGCCAGTCCAACATATCCCTCCACAACAGTACAACAGAGCAGATTATAGCCTGACAGCCAAAGGTTCAGAAGAAGTCTGAAACTAATTCTAATCATAATTTAGATCACTTAACCTCAGTAAAACCCATTTCTCTGTACAGCACATCCCTCACATAAGCAGATTCCCAGTGGTACCCACCACCCCGACGCCCTTGCTAGAAGAAGGTTGTCGCCATAGCAAGATATCAGCTGGGGAACAGAAATATAGCATCCGGTGTTGTATATCCTGTTATAAAATAATATATTTTTGAGGCCCAAATAATAATTTATATTATGTAAGAATTATCAAATGGGCTTGTAATATATATGGTAATATAAAGTGATCCATAGTGTTTAGTCTCTCTGTTGTCTTATTTTTATTTTGTTTCAGTACGAAACAAGATAACAAATAAAGAAACTAATGAAATTAGGCTGTATATAACTCACGGCACATAACTAATACAACTAGGGCTTCTGAAAGCTTCGCTCACCTACAAACCGTGATGAGGTTTTTTCTCTCCACGGCGATGCTCCTGGAAAAGCCTTTCTTGGACTGTGTACCCATAGCCATCGCGGACTGCATAAAACTCTGCTCCATCCCACAGGTCCCGTCCCTTTAAATAAACGCATACACAACAGCATTCTGTGAGATGTAAACATATTATTCTCTACTTATTACAGCGAGAGTGAAGCTTCTTTTTCAAATGATGATAAAGAGACGCACGTATGGCGAGCACGCCGGCACCCCTCCTCTATACCGACCTCATCATGATTTCAGCATTAATTTAAACCCATTTCTCTTTCATTTTCAGAAAATGTTCTTCGTATTATGCCTAGAATAATCCCAGAGCCAAATTTAAACGATGTATTAGCCGCAAAGGTTATTCAATGGGTCATGTAGTACCTGAGCGCATTCAGCGGAAGCACGCATGAAGGACGCACAGATATCGCTGCTGTGCAATGAGCATTAATGGCCACTAGTGGGAGTATAGTTTAATCTAGTTTATTATTGTGTACTCACACTTGGCACGCTGAGCCGCGTTTGACCCCTAATGCCTGCTACGTCTGACCGGTGTGTTTGCTTCTGAACCGTCGAGAGGTGCACGTGTGCATGCAAAAATCTAACAAAATATTATTACTTAACAAATTGTAAAATGGAACAAATTGAGAGAGCCTTTATCAAATAATAGGTAGTATAGGATTTTTTAAATAAAAAATAACATATATACACATACCTTTCTCTTTTTTGTTTTAAGCTGTGGTTATTCGTCGTTTATTACATTTACCCTTTTTAAAAATGTACTTTATAATGTCATTATAAAGTACATTATAATGTCATTCAAATAAATACTATATAAAACTATAAACACCGGCATGAGCCAATGGGTTTAAAATTTTTATTTTGACGTTCAAGGCTTTTATTTTGACATCATCTTCAGGAAAACGGTGGTGGTGTCGCTGTCTGTTAGGTCCGTGTAAATTTGGTTTTAAAAAACTAGCGAATTGACATCAGACCAGTCAAGAAAAAACATGGTGGAGTTTGACAATAGATTTTTGTGTCTTTTGTAAAGTAACACGCACGGAAAACATTACATTATTGAGAGTAACTTTGTTGTTGAAGCAATGACCTTGTTAAAGCCCTCACTGACAGAATGAGAGCATGACATTTTGAAGTTTAATTTCTCCTGTTGTTGTCTGGACAGTGTTACAGGAGACGATGTGGAGAGTTTTTACACTGACAGTCAGATTGTCTTCGGTGGTTCAGTGTGTTACGCTGCAGTCGTGCAAATGGCTGCACTCGAACACTGCGCTCTGGGCAGGACACAACAAATGGTCCAAAGTAAAGGACATCAAAATCCCCAAAGATGCTGCTCGCGCCCGGATGATTGCCAAGTATACAATGATGATACGGATCGCTGTCAGAGGTAAATGTTTGTGTACATATATCAGTAAGATGTTGTAAATAACCAATTTATATATATATATTGGTTATATATATGCATAGGCGATAGTATTTGAAGAACTCTAGTGTACCATGTAAGTATTATGGTACATGAATATGATGGTCATATAGAGTCGTAGTATCTGACGTTATCAGTTTATCGTTAGTGTTGAGGTTGAGATGACTCTGTGTTTTATGTTTTCAGAAGGAGGACCCAATCCAGAGTTTAACATTGCATTGGCACAGCTGTTAGAACAGTGTCGAAACAAGAATCTACCCAAAGCTACAATAGAGGGAGCCATCCAAGGAGCTGTGAGATACTACTGCTGAAATATAAAAAAATATATATGCGCAACTATGTCGCTACAGTCACTTTAACAAACATAAAAGTAGGTAAAATAAATCAAGATGACACTTTTTTTGTCCATTTCCTTCTTTAACAGAAGTCAAAACCAGGAATCCAGTGTCTTTATGAGGCTACAGGCCCAGGTGGATGTACACTTCTCATTGAGGTTTTGACAGACAACAACACACGATCCCATCAAGAAATAAAATGTATCATGAACAAACATAGGTTAGTATTGAAGAGTGCTCTGCAGAAAAGAATTCTGCATCTTTATTCTATGGATATATTCTATATCTATAGAGAATGAATTGCCAAGTAATATTATGCAAGTATACAGCATTAGAATTACAATGTTATGAGGTTCATTGATACATTAAGACACTAAGATGTTATTTAAACAATTTCTATGAATTTGGATAGCTGTAATCTAGTAATTTGAATTGCTTATCATTTACCTTACATTTACATTTAATCATTTGGCAGACGCTTTTTTCCAAAGTGTCAGTGAATTTAATCTATACTTTTTTTATTAGTACTTGCATTCCCTGGATTCAATTGCTAACATTGAATCCTGATCAATGACAAGAGCCACAATATTATTTAATATTACTCTGACTGTGTTTGTTTAAAGAAAGAACTTTATATACATCTGGGATGACTTGAGGGCAAGAAAATAATGAAGAAAACTTGATTTCTTGTCTATCTTGGTTTGTCCACAGTGGGGCGCTATGTGAAGGAGCGAGCCGTAACTTTGACAAGAAAGGCGTTGTGGTGGCATCCAAAGATGAGACGAGCTATGAAAGAGCTCTAGAACTGGCCATTGAGGCAGGAGCTGAGGATGTGCATGAGACTGAGGATGATGAGGAGAGAGCTGTACTGCAGGTGGGAGAACACTTTCTTCTCACTATAGAAACAAAAGTCACTATTTACTAATTGTCTTCTTTTTAGTTTTGAGTTGTGAAATGTGAAATAAAATTGCTACAACCCAACCAACCTGGGGTGCGTTTCCCGAACAATGACATAGCTCGCTGCTTAACCACCGTAGTACGATGCATTGTCTGAGAAACTAACTAAACTAACTACTCGCAACTGTTTCCCAAAAACATCGTACTTGTGTCGCAGATCCATCATTTGAACCACATAGCTTCTCTCTGTCATTGTGACGTTCATCTTCTTCTTTGATCTAATGATGGACTGGTGCCATGAGCAAATATATATATATATATATATATATATATATATTCTATTTTCACTAAGGTGGATTAATAGAAGGTGGATTTTATTTACATAGTTAAAATAGCTGGATTTTCTGTTATTTATATATTTTTTTGAAAATAGTGGCAATTACCTGCACCTCAGTATAGTACTACATAATAAAGCAGTATACAATAATAACATATTGCGTGCAATATGTTAATATGTTCAGGACAAATAAGCCCTCCCTACACCTACCCTAACCACACCCGATATTTTCTTTTGCTTATGTCCTTCATTTATATTAACATGCCTTTTCAATATGACATTTGAAAAGTGAGAAGAAAGAAAGTTTAGCAAAAGGTGGTTTTGAACTCAGGTAACCCGCGTCAAAAAAGCTGTATAGTCACGCTTTACCATCTACACCACTGGGGCAGTTGCACGATTAACTTCTAGTGTTGGCTAGTCCAGTTTCTACCTTGGTGAGTGGAGTTAATGTAAATAGCATCTGCCAATATGATGCAGATAGACACTCTGCCTGAATTAATACATCAGCACAATTAAAATAAAGAAATTTTAAGTTTTGAAAAGATTGTAATTACTGTTGTACACAACTGCTACTTATTATACACAAGATTATTTCCCATTTAATCCCCTTGCCATTTAGCCATGCGTTAGTGAACTGCAGTTCTCAGAAAAGAAATAAAAGTAATTTTGGAGGAGGTGGGAAATAAAACACAGCTATTCACCAAGCTGAAAAACATAATTATAAATCATGTATCCGATGTGGATGTTCAAATGTTTGAAAAGACTCTAGGTATGGCGCAATCAATGACGTCGACACAGCAAACTAACAAGGAACTATTCCTCTAACCACAGGTCAAGAGCTGTAGTTCCAACCATGCAAATTTTCCAAATGCTGTTTGCGAACGTTCGTTGGAACTATGGTTTCAGGAAACACAGAATTGTCAAACTATGAAGGTAACGACGGAACTTGCGACTTTAGTTGGCTAACAATGCTTTTGGGAAACGCACCCCTGGTTGGTACAATGGGATAACAAAATAGGTATTACAATTTTTGTTACATATAATAATTAAATTAAACACAAAATTCTATACAGATGACAGTTTTTCATCCTGTTGGTGACTTTAAGTAAATTTCAATAATAAAAGCATTCTCAATTGTGAATTGAAAACAACCATCTTCATCTTGCCTCATGTCAATATCGCTCTTAGATTGCAGTTTAGTATGGCCCTAATTGTGTGCATGTAGGGGTGATTGCCCTAATCTGGGACATTTTTTTATATTTTGACTTCTGTAGCAGGGGCGGAGATTTAGGGTGGTTGTCCCCACCAATATCCGCCGACCATTGAAATGTCCCCACCACTTTATTTAATCCAAAAATTGTGCTGTCAACATGAACCTAGACACACAGAAAGGGATAAATCACGTTCTCTCCTTGAGTCCTCCCGCCCCCAAAACACATACGAACATTTTGATTGGCTGTGCTATTCCGTGCTATCATTTGAGAGGCTATGGCTGCGTTCAGATACAAGCAGGGCCGAATGCAGTGGATTTTTTCCCATGCAAGAAGGTGTGTTGGGTGACATACATGTGAGGCGGCAGCAAAAAAAAGAAGCTGGACATAAGGAGCTTTTTTCAAAGAAAAGTGTAAGTCACTTCAAGTTCGCTAGTGAAACCATTAAAGTCCTTTAAAGTAACAACAACAGTTAACATTAATGCTAGTGGATTTTTTTTTTACCGCTTTGACGCACATTCATTATAGCAGGGCAGGCTATTGTCTGTGAATACGGACTTAAAACTAACAACAGATGAAACAGCTAAATGTAAAAGTATAAATATGATCCCTGTCAGTTTTCCTAATCTAATGACGACTATTTGTCAGAAATCAGTCTTGTCCAAGAAATTGATATACTACATATTAACATTGCCACCAATATAGTTCACCAATAGACAATCCACTTCGCACAAATAGTTTTTAAAATGCATTCACTGGTCAAATGCATTCACTGGCCCTTGTTCTGTAGTATATGACAATGTTAAACCTGATTTATGACTGCAAAAATATTAGGTCATGTGACTTTGAACAGGACAGCTTTGATTTGTTTATAATTTCACTGCCCCGAAACAATGTGAAATGTGAGAGCTGAAGCACATTACGCAGTGTCCTGCATTAGTACAATTCACCCTACGTTTTGTATTGTTTGTGGTCTTGTAGATTGCTATTAGCTTATTAAAAAAACAAGTGATTAATATGCATAATTCCTGTTTATTCAAAGTGTAATATTGTTTTGTATGTAGGAAAAAAACAACAAATATTGGAAAAAAAGGTTAGATGAAACTGTATTCATTAATATTTTACTGTAACAATTAAAAATAGACAGCTTATTTTTATTAACTTGTTTACATAAAAAAATTAAAACAGTCAATATAAAAAAGATAAATATAAATCAGACTTCATATAATGTATGGAATAAATAAAATTGAGAACCCTGTTGAAACAACCAGCATAGACCTGCATGATTTTTTTACCTGCATGTTGGTTGACAATTGCGGCCTTTCTGTTGAAACTGGTTGACAAGAAAAAGCTTGTTAAGCTGGTTAAGTTAAAAAGCCTGGTGAGAGCGCTAGCATTTAAAACACAACACATGCTGGTGAACAGCAATGCTGGTCTTTTAACAGGGAGTGTTGAAGTTAAGTCCACACCGCTGTTTTGTGATATGCAAAATGATCTTGTCTCTTTTATTAAAATTATTAATGAGTTAATAATCATTTTCTTCCTTTCAGTTTATCTGTGATATGACGTCAATGAAAGCTGTTCGGAGTGCTCTAGAAAGTCTGGGAGTTCACATACTTTCAGCTCATCTGGAGTTTGTTTCTCACACTCCATCTGTTTTGACTCAGACTCAGCTAGAGACAGCATCGTCTTTACTGGAGGCTCTTAGTGACTGCCCTGATGTGGTTCGAATTTGGGATAACATCCAGGCACAGAGTTAATAGTGCAATCAGATTGCTCAATAGTAAGGATGCACAGATTGACAGATTTTAGCTTCATATGCTTAAAGCTGAATCATAATAGATTAGAAATTGACTTTTTTGGGATGGTAAATGTCTCATTGCACCCAGATAGTATACCTTAATTAACATGTCATTGTGAATAAAGAAGTTTAAATCATCAATGAGAACATTTATTGAAATCAAACTAAACCTTTACAGTTTTAAACATTTGTTTAATATTGGCTAAAATGGCTAAAATGGCTCATGTTGTATAGAGTATTTTAGAATAAACTCCTCACCAATGATGGGTGATGTCGCATTTCGGTTATGGGTTACCATGTATAATGAAAACGTCACTTTTTAACTGACTTGAATGGAGTGTTTTGATTATTGTTAGAAAAATATGTTCTCAGGGAAGATATTGTTTTTTAGTTAAACAAGCAAATACATCTGACACTGAAAAGTGGTAGTTGTCACAGGCAGTACCTTCCTCCATCTCTGTCATAATAGCCTGTGTCAGTTAACTGATTCACAGTCACACAAGGTGACAGAAGGGTTAGTATATCAATGGTTCAAGTAACAAGAAATAACTCTATCAGAGATATGCTGTGTATTTATACAGGAGAATTAGAGCAATAATACCACAATAAAAGCAAATATTATATAACGTGCAATGTCCATCAGTTAGTCAAAGCAGTGATAAAGCCCCCAACAGTGATGTAAAAGGGGCTTTTCTAAATGAAGGCAACGTTTCTTTTAAGAATCATTATTATAAAATTTATATTTATAAACTTGTAATATTAACATTACTTCTAAAGCAAGAGGCTTTAATTCAAATGTGTTGAAAGGGGGCTCATCTCCTGAAGCTTTTGTAGACACTTGTCTGATGGGTCGGCATAATTCTGTGTGTTTACAAAGCCATGGCATAACAAATGATTTGTATAAAAATGTGATAATGTATTTTGTAAACAGACATTGTTTTGTTTATGGTTATCTCCTGATTTTTGTATTTGGTAGGCATTATATTTGGTAGGCATTGTAATCCTGAATTTGTAAACACAAATTTGTACCACAACTGTGCCAGCTTACCCAAACTGGCAGTTTCACAACAACAAATGTTCAGCCAAATGGTGGAAAGTGAAAAACATTACTGAGTTAAAAAAAGGCACTTAACAAAACCAGATAAAAAATTCCCTGGATGTAGCATATTTAAAGTGTTTAAGAAAAGCATGTAAAAATATTTTATTTGGTACTGTTTAAAGATATCATAGTACACAATGTACAGGGTCACAGTGCAAAGAGATGATTACATACAGTATATTTACACTTTAATAGCTGACAGAGGAATAACAATATTACATCACYTTATATCTACAATTTCCATTCAACCATGATGCTTCTGGACAATTTGCCTTTAGAAAACACATACAGTACATTTAAAATGAAGTATTTTGTTAAAGTCATGATAATGGCAGGTTTTACAATTGCTTCAATGTAATTAAAAATCCTGAAACTTAAATTGCAGGTATTTAAATACAAAAAAAATACTAACAGAAAAGCTTCACCTTAAGAAGCTTGGGCATTCGTTTCTGGAATCTGGAATTCAGTCATTAAAAATGTTGCCTATGCATAGTTACCAGATAGCGATTCAACTGTTTTTTTCCATTTTTGTCATTGTTTGGGCTATCATAAAATACTATAGATTACAATAAGCACACATAATATCAATCATACCCCAGTGAAATTCAAGTAAATTAACACAGTCCTAAAGCAACATTAATGTTTAGTAGACTCAAAAAAAAAATCAACAACTCAACCCTAATAAAAAATAAAATAAAACTGGAATTCAAGATTTGATTGTGTTTTGCCATGGTTTAATGTAAATTATGTATAAAATCTCCCAAATTACTGTGTAATGATGTCAAATAAAACAAATTTAAAGTAACACATTAACCGGACCATGAAAATAATAAATGCTATAATTTGAAACAATGAAGTCATTGATGATTCATTCACCCAAAGGCCACAGCTGCTAAAACATGGAAATCACATTAAACTCTTAAATGTGAAGTATTTACTTCACAACACCGATTTGTTTAATCCTCTATTCACTGAATTCCAAACTGCACAAATAAATAGATTTACAGAGCAATTTAAATACATTTCAATATATTATTTGATCAAATAATGAAAAAGACATTACAGTCTTTTCATGGACAGTCAAATATGGAGTTATACATTTGGTCAAAATTAAGATAATCTCTTTTACTGTGACATTAAATTAGTCATATGGGGCATTTACACCAAATAATACCTTACTGCAATGTGAAAGTGACATGTTTTTGTCAGTTATTATTACCCATAAACAAAATGCAGCACCAAAATACAAGGCCTTGTTTGTCATCAGTCACGTGATTCTTATGCTAACGATACAAGGCTCGAACCGGGCCTTCATCTGACACGCCCCTTTTTGCTCTATACAGGCTCCGAAGCCTCACTTCAAATCACACATCACTATCTGGGTGTATCTGGGAGTATTGTTTTGCCCCAGCTAACGCTACCAAGCATTCTCCTTGTGCTTCCTGTTTGTATTTCCTGGACTATTTCTTGTTGTTTTTGGATTGTGCACTTTGTCTGTTGCCTGCCCTGATCTTTGCTTTGGACTCATGGTTTTGGATGTTCCTGTTTGCTGTGTTTTGATCCCTGCCTGTATGACCATGTTTATGATTGTTTATGATGCTGTGGGAGTCACAAAACCATCGAACAGCCTGTGAGTTGTACTGCCGTTTATTGATGCTCCAGCAATTTTCTCTGCTTTGACTGCAACATCATGATAGTAGGGGTTGTCAAAAGCAGGAGAAAAAGGTGAGATGTTGCCCATGGGCACCAAATGGGTTCTCCACACTGTGCCCTCTGTGCCCTTCCCCTTTGTGTGGAAGGGTGCTGGGGGGCTCTGACAGGACGTCCTGGTTCAAAGATACTTGGGATCAAAAACATTTGTTTAAGACGTGCAGTGTTAAAATTACTAAAAGGAAAAGGTATCACAACACCTATTGTAAATAAATATATTAAATTATATATATTGATATATTTATAGTATATATGCTATAAATATATTGTTATATGCTAGTATTGTCTTAACCTTTATTCTATTACTGTTAATAATTAAAATTACTATAATTACCATCAACCAACAACAGTAGCATAACATAATGGCTATAATAAAGACCTTACAGTAGAGTCAATTATCCAAGCCAAGTGAACTACAACCAAGTGAGGTACTGAGACCCTGGCCACATCCCATTGGCTGTTGCCCCCATATGAAAGTTGAATACAGACTCTGTCCCAACGTGCTGGTTACACGTTGTACACAGTACAAACCCCTCCTGGTGGGAACACAGTCCAAGCCCTAATCAGTACACTGAAGAAGAGAAACAAAACAGATGCATGACTGTTGAAATGGTTGAAGAGATATGAACCAGCAGTTATAACATGTCTGTCAGTGGATCCTTTGTGTACTGGTGAGTAAGGCTTATACAAATATATAAAACATATATGAATATGAGGAATATATATGAGTGGAAATGCATTGTAGCTATACAAAAAATGTGCTTATTTTGTTTTACTTCAATATCAGTTTATCAAGCAGTGAAAGTTAATCTGGACTATATAAACTGCAGGGCAGGTAAGTTTGACAATGGAAAAAACTTTGCATAGTGTTCTCTGCAGTCCAGCTTAGTAAATGTCAAATAGTGACTGTCACGCCTGTGCTAACCACTAGACTATTGCTGTGTTACAGCAATAACTATAGCAATAATATTTTTTTCCCTCTTGCAATGCATTATGGGTAATATCAGCTGTTAGTGTGTTCATGGATCTGCACTGTCACTGAGCACAGTACACCATCCAGGGAGTTTAAGGATACTGATTTTAACATACTACAATTTGGGACTAATTCTGAATTTGAATACTATTTAGGATGGATAGGAGTCTCTGTGTGTCAATAGTCTGTGTGTCAACTTCACAATATAACTCTTATACTCTTGCTAACTATGTAATCCCTCACCATTGTTTATAAGACAGTTTACTGTCTTGTGTTTTGTCCTTTTAGTTGTTTTGCTGTTTTGAAAAGTAATATCTATCATCTTTGTATTACCTAACAATCTTCTAATTGGGCTAAATATCTGTCTTTTCACTGTGGAAGAAGTGTCCTAAAGGTTACATAGTACAAGGAACCTTTTCGTTATAAAAGATAAAAGATGAGATGTTTTCTCATACATTCTCTGTAAATTTAGGTTTGTTCTTCAAGCCATCAGTTTCAGAGAACTGTGTCAAAAGTCTAATGAACTATGTTGTTTTTTGGAAAATAACATTGTGTTTGTGTAAAACAGAGCAATCTGAACAGTAAGTAAGAAAAATTGATATGCTGCTGGAAATAAATGAGAGTAAGTGAATAAACTTCATTGAACCTGATGTGAGTGGTGTCTGCTGGGTCCATTTTCCCTCCTTTCTTCCTGTGTGTTGAAGGTGACCTAGAGTGGTTGAACGGAGTATAGATTCTTGTTCTGTGATGTGACATCGACAGAATAGCCCTTTGGTTAAGTCTTTAATGCCCCAGAAGCTGGCTAAAAACTTATTTTTAAAAACGATTTTATGGCGGGGCTATTTAGTGGGTGAATTTGAGCGTTCTGTGTAAATTCTGCGCCACTGGAGGGGCTCTGACAACCTTATAATGATATGCGGAGCGCTGCACGGTGATTGGCCGCCTTCACTGCCACACGAAAGAATAATTATGTAACGTCGTCATCTGGCTTCTTAACACGTGCGGAACCATTTACTGAGCCGAACACACGGACCGACAGCTATGGTGCAGATGGTGCAGCTTTATATGTTTGAGCCCGAACCAGAGGAGGACAATGAATTAGAGGAAGAACCTGTTCAGCAAAGACTGGATTTAAACGTTTCTCAATGGTAAGTTATTTGGAATGTTTGTTTGAACGCAATAATAAAGTTATAGCGACAACATCCATCTGGATCAAGAATCAAGACTTTATACTAACTATAGTTTAATGTAAATACTGTTTATAAACGGAGGCTTCAGGTTTGGGTGTTAATCTTGAGCTGACGATGCACATCTGCCCCGTTCAAAACGAAAACAGAACTATGTCAAATAGATTTGAGCCACAGTATAGTCAAGAATTAATGAGCATGACAGCATAATTGGACCAAAGGTTTATCATTATTGAATGCTGTACATTCGCCTGAGCCATACAGTCACTGCCATACTGAGTAACACTCAACGAGAACATAAACGTATAACAATATATATAACATACATATATATCTTTATACTTACTATATTTATTTTAACATATACCATGGCTGTTTGTCACTCAGAGAAAGGGACAGGTAGACCCAAAGTGACCCATTGACTAGCAGTGTGTAATAAGATTAATCCACATATGGTTAAACAAAACAGAATAAAGAGAGTAAGAAAGTACATCACTGCAATAACACATTTTATTAGTTAAGCAAATCAGGCAGACATCATTTTGAATCATACCCAGAACAAATGTATTAAAATGTACTAAATGCCATTCTCCTTTCTCCCCATGTCTTGCAGGCAATGCAGATTTTCATCTTCATCTTAACATATTCAATGTCCCCTTCAAATTCAAGATGACGGCTTTTTGCTGGCCATGACTTGACTGGTGTTAAACTAATGGAAGTGAAGCTGCTCTGGATGTATATTGAATACATATGAATACAAAACTGAGTGTTAATTCATTCTAAACAGAATACAATTATGTAACTGATTGACAGAAGAACAGTGAAGATTATCTTTAAGTATTAAACAAATAATATAAAATAAACTTAATAAATAATATAAACTTCTTTAAAGTAAACTCGATTACAATCACAAGGCTATTTTCATGTAGAACAGTGGGACACTAATTTAACTCTGTTTCGGTGCTGTGGTCCAAAAGTGTTGTTCCCCTAGACTGGGTTTCCTGAAGATCCGTCCGACAGACTCTCTTGTATCCTGGGGAAGAAAGCGGGACGTATCAACACTCTGGAATAAATCAGAGAAGATACTCTCGTGTTTTCATATTGTTGTCTGTGCTAATCGCTAAATCTATGGATGTTGCTAACGTTTGTTTACATTGCCAACACTAGCCGTTCACACATCAAAACGAATATGTTCTCATTTTACCTATTAAAAACACAATCTAACAATGTAATACAGCTTGTGATGATTTTTGATCTTGATATGGAGCATCAGACGCTGAGAGGCTTGTAAAACTGTCCGATATAAAACGAGCGGTATACTGCCATTTTCCACCAAGACTAGAAAATATTGATTTTGACTCTAGGTCCCCTTTAAAGAGACCAGGCAGAGGCACCAGATATTTCTCAGCATCCAGTAACTCCTGCACATTCACCACCTCCTCTAACAACAGCATGCGGAAGAAAGCACCATCATGTTTGTATCTGCGTTCAATAAATCACTGCTGGGGGAAAACAGAACTGTTAGTCCTGTAATAAATTTAATATGGTGAAGGATTTATAAATGCACTCACAAGGATTACTACATAACGGAGGATCACATGCCATAATGCTGAAATTAGCCACGAGTTTCTTAAATCGTGGTTGACTGTCTGGGTCAATCATCCAGCCTGCCAAAAGTTTAAATCAAATAATCAAAAAGTGACAGAAGTATTAATTTCACAGAACAATTGGTCTAGGCTCACATATAATCTTTTTGGGCTGCAACTGTCACCACAATCACATACATTACTTTAGTCTTTAAGTTCAAAGACAAACA
>JBAJNP010010488.1:0-16336 GCA_036877545.1 Yasuhikotakia modesta
ATACTGTACGTTTTCCTACCAGCTACCATGAACAAATATGTGTGTATTTTAGTTTGCGTTTGATTCGTGTCAGCGGTTTCGTTTAGCATGTTCGTTTATTTTTTCACACTGCTGTCAGGGATATTAAATATACCACAGCTGACACCTCTCCACACCAGCCCTGGTTGTCACTAACATTCTGCTCGGTGTGTCCTGAAGGACCAGAACAAGAAACCCAGTGAGGGGAATTTACAGAGCTTTTCACTTAAACAGACATAAATCAGCGCTTTCATTCAAACCAAATAATCTGAGGCTGTAAAGAGCTGCTAGTCTCGCACTGTATATTACCGCCAAGTTTCTGTGAGCAATAACACGGGTGAAGCACAACAGAGATAGACCTAAGAATGTGACGTGTAATGCAGTTAGAAGGTCTTGTCGCCCACACTGGCCCTGACACTTTTATCATACGTGTCCATTTCTATTTGGGAAATGGCGAGGATAAAAATGATTACTCGGCTGTGCAGAGAGCGCGCCGGGCCCCTTCAGGCTGCAGACCGGGTGTGTTGGTGCCACTGCGGCCCAGGAGAGCCATCCATAATGGGCATGTTTGTAGACACAGAGCCCCCCCCTTTTCTTCCACCTCCACCTGCTGCAAAAGCTTCAAGCAAACAGTGTTGTGGTTTATGGAGCCACTTTCTTTTAACACACAGAAATAAGAGTCAAGTCATTTCCTGTTATATCCTCACCCAGTTCTTTCCCAATGGCTCAAGTCCTTATTACCTGTATTATGTATTATGCATTTCCTGTATTATGCATTTCCCTCACCTTGTTTTATAGATTTTTAAATATATGCATCAGACAGGCTACCATCCAAAACAACTTGCAGTGCATGCAAATAATCTTTTTGATTAAAGAATCGAACCCACAACATTAGGCTCGCAAGTACTGTGGCCTATCAGTTAAGCTACACTCTATTTTTTGTTCCTTTTGAAATATTCTTTTTCTGATCCTTTTTTTCACGGCTACACCATTCCTTTAACTTCCGGCTTACAGAGGATCCTGACAAATAAGAAACAACCAAATCTCTTCTGTTGTGGCAAGACTTTTATCATTTTAAACTAAACCCAATATGACTGAAATGAATTAGCATTATCACATCCACACAGCAGGTTATTTCATCCTGAGGCCTGCGATTTTCTTTAAGCTAAGCAGCTAATAACACTTTTAGGATGAGCAATGTAAACATCACACCGCAATACTGGCAAAATAGGCTTTGCGGTGATTAAATCTCTCATAGGCAGCAAAGCCACGAATACGCAGCAGAGAATTTCCTATGCTTTAGTCACAGATATCTGTACAGGATTTACCTAATACCTCACTCTCAGAATAAGCTCCACTGCAGGTGTAAACACATACCGACTGTAGCCTTAAACTGACGCAACAATCCCAGGTACCAGCACAAAACATTAGTTTTCTGCCTTTCAGCTTTCTTCCTTCTTATACCCTGAGCCAAGGCGACAGAAAAAGCTCTGTTCCACACAGCTGGGTCTGATGCAACGTTGCGGGTATCACAGTAAATGGACAATAGGGGGATTGGAGCTCATTTGAAGAATGGAGGCCAAGCTTCAACTTCACAAGTTCCCTACAATACATGCTACAAGCAGGAAAGAGCCGGTCCCAATTACACGCGAGCTGTCACTTGATTTCATCAGCTCAAAATGAAGAATCTATGAAGGGTGGTGTGATACATTTGTAAGGCTTTAAAAAATGAGTGCACATTGAATCAAATCTAAAACAAATATGCTGAAGATATAATAATAATAATAATAATCAAATATAGTAAAATTCTAGTAAAATATAGTACAATATATTCCTGTAGCCCAACAGGTAGAGGAAAGCTCTAGCAGCAGTAATGCGATGGGTTTATTCCAAGGAAACACAAGCTGCACAAATTTAATAACTTTGTATGCAATGCAAGTCACTTTGAATCAAAGCCAAATTCATAAATGTAAAAGTAAACAAACAAAGTAAAAACAAAGTAATAAAACAAAGTAGTAAAACAACACTCTTCTATTCAAGCTTAATGTGCAGAAATAAAGCCATTAGTTTGCTTTCTCCTAAAAGTGGAACAGCTCTTTTGCACACCTCAGCTTTTAAAAACATTTTACAGTGGTGAATGGTTATACTTGTCATATAAAAACATTTGTAAAGGTAAAACGATAAAGACAACCGCATACCATCACAAAAATTACTGGTAATTTACACCATATCTTTGTCTTTCTTTCTCAATCTGTCCCTCGGGCGCTGGGCATGTCCTTACGGCCGACCTCTGACCTCTACCTTGTTTACTCCCATCATTTAAGCGTGGCCATGAGAGCCATAAAGACTCATCCTGCTGTGTTAATGTGCAGCGTTGGAGCTCTTTACACACGCGCACCAGTGAGAGTTTTTGCTCCTCTGTACGGTCAGTGACTTGTGAAGCCATGTGTGTGTTTACAAACCAACCCTAGAAATCAAAGTTGTTTGTTTTATGTTTGTCCATTTAACAGAAGGCTTGACATTTGACTGTGACAGTGAAAACACTTTCCATGTTAGCTCCTACCAGAAACTGCATCAAGGTTTACTGAAGCAATACATGGAGACAGGAAAGAAATTCGCTGTGATTCAGATATCGTCTGTGAGCGATTTCCTCTAGCACCCTCTCTTTCATGCATCCATGGTCTGTGAGTTTTGTTCAATAAACCTCCAGTTGACCTCTAACCCTTATTTCTTGTCTCTCTTCTTCTCCTTCTATCCAATGAGATGCTCTGCAGGAGACCAGCACCTATCGACACCTTGGCCCGTCTAATTGCATCGATCTGTGCAGGTCTCCCAAAGCTAACTAATCGAAAGAGAATTTATTTCCTGTCAATATTCAGAAAGGTCATCTCTCTCTCTTTCTCACAGCAGCTCACTGTTCGCATGCACATGACCATGAAAATGTGTGTGTGTGTGTGTGTTGGGGGGTCACAGGGTGTTGCCAAGTTTTGCCAACATTGTGGAGATGCATGAGAAAATGGCTTAATAAAAATACTTAATGTGTTAATGAACAATAAAAAATGCAATTAAATGTGAAATTTAGGTTTACAAATAGGGACAAAAAGTCCCCCAACATTCAAAAATAAAAAACAAAACACATTTCTAAAGTGGCCTTTACGTCTTGAAATGTTAGTAATTTATCCACATAATATTCTCTTGTAAATAGTTTGATTTAAAGGGCTTCTATGAGTGTTAAGTTATAGGGTAGTTCATTATCATTATCTTATTATAAAAGCCACTGAATCTGTTAAAGTATGTGTGTATCTTTGTGCACCGACAGGCTAGTGGTAGATTACAAAATTAACAGTGGCTTCTAAGGTGGGTTGAGCTGTGGTGGGACTATAAAACACAGTTGAATCAGCTGTACAGTTACAACATGTGCTGGACACACACACACACACACACACACAGACATGCTCATCAGACACAACGCAATCCATGTCCCTTTCATTATCTGACTCAATCATGCCTGTCTGCCTCAGAAACTTGAAGATCACAAAGCTGGCAAACCACTGAAGTGGATCAGATCACTTCTGAAAATCTTTTGTTCTGCCAAGAACAACAACAATGAAAAAATCAGCCGTTAAAGTGTCTCTCTCTGCATGTACTGTATCTGTAGTCCATATATGAGTCTTGGCCTACATCCACATGGCGAAGGGAGCGCTAGGGAAAGAGCCTCCGGGCTCTCTTGCTCTCACATGTAGGGTAATTAACATGCCATTAACACATTAATACATATTAGCCATTCCCAATGTTAATGGCAGACTAATTACCATACCTGAGACTGCACTGGGGAGGCCAGCGAACTGTGCCCTCCCACCAAATCGACTCAGCCAGCTCCAATCACAGCCTCAGTCACACACAACAAGAGCTCTATTTCTCCATGGTCACGTTGCCACTGCACTGAGAGAGCTCCTCATAAGGCCCAGTCTGCCAGTCAATGTGACATACCGATATAACACTGTGTTCACATTATAGATATACAGAGTAGAGAAAGTCTTTATGTAGTCTGGGTAATTCTTGAGGTAAAATCACAATTATTTCATTTATAGAGAACAAAATAACAAGCAGTGTAAATTCTTTATGACAGACCTATCATGAGCTCTGATTATGTTTTAGTAATGGTATAGATTGCAGAATATATAACTGTAACTGCGGTTCACATTCTCCCGCTTTAAAAATTTGAACTGTCTAGATAGAATTAATAATACGAATAAAATATGTTTTGATATAGTTTTAAGTTGCATAGAATGCATTAGAAAGTCAAAAAACATCAGCTACTGTATAAATGTAAGGTATTTAAAGAAATGAATTTGAAATGTATAGTTACATTTAAAGAGAGTACGAAACATTTGACAGTGACAGCAAGAGAGAGAGAGAGAGAGAGAGATAAGAGAGAGTATATAAACAGTACATACACACTAGTCTTTACCTTTTTCTTAACTTTTAACTAGCCACTAACTTTTTACTTTTTAACATCTATTTTAACACCACACTACTGTTTGTTGCCATTTTAAAACTGTAAATGTCTAATTAATACTTGTTTAATTTTTATGTTTATTGCTTTGGCAATATTATATGTAAACACAGCCATGCCAAAAAATTTAAGAGAGAGAGAGAGAGAGAGAGAGAGAGCAGCACAACTATGTTTGTCTTGGAGGAATGATGATGTTGATGATACACAGTATCTCTTCCCTTTGCACAGAATGATAAGCTAATCAGGACCATTGACAGTGATGTGTTACCACACACACACACACTCAAACATACACACACACACACACGTCAGAACTGCGCAGGGCATTCCAGATCTAAACATCTTAATTTTAAATGCACAACAGTGAGAGARAAAGAAAGAAGGAACGACAAAGGCTGAGAGACGGAGACGTGACTAAAAGTGGCAGCAGTCAGAGTAGAGGATTTCCTGTCAGTTCAGGTAGCCCATGTCCCTGGATGATGATGCGTTTCCTCTCCCCAGGAGAGAGGCTTCTGACAGCGTGAGGGAGGGAGGGCGGTGAGGGAAGACAGGGGTGGGAAAAGATAACCCAAACAAACATCTTGTAGACATTTTGCCAAGCACACCAATATTAATCACTGTCCCGTTGAGGAGCTGACATTTGTCTGAAGTGACACACAGCATGATAGTCCAGAGGGAGAGGACGGAGAATGAGAGACAGACAGAGAGAGTAAGACGGACTAAACAACAGAGCCTCTGTCACTGCCTCTTTGTCTGTGTGTGTGTGCCTTCCTGGACGTGGATTCGGCCCTGGGCCAAAAACTACAGTGGTCAGCAACCAGGCCCACTTGTGTGTCTGTGTGGAGGCTGGCCAAACCGGAGCGCGAGGCTGTAGTGACATAGATCGACACTCTCGCTCACACACAGTGACCTGACGGGACCTATTCAGCATGGGCTCCTGTGCTCGATCTCACGGGGTCACTGGCTTTGGCCGGGCTGAGCTTTATTCAATCATTTGTTTAGCCTGTATGTATAATTAGTCACTGGTCAAGATGATGAAGGCAGCATATTTGGGTGCACATACTTAGCCTTAGTGGGATCTGTAATACAGATATGACCCATTCAAACTCACTGGTAATTGATTATTGACTCATTATTGATGTGCAATTTGCAAAAGAACCTATATTTGTTTGAACCTATATTTTTGTTCTATGTAATTGTACGTAATCCACACACAATTCTATTTTACTTAATGGAAATCTATATGTAATCAAAAACCAGTGATAAACTGCAGTATTGAATAGTATTATGCTGTAATGCATTTACAAAAAAAGGCATTTGGGTGATAAATCAAATGAATCAGTGAATAAGTATTTGAACCAGTTCATTAAAACGAATGCAAATGAACCACTTTGTCCATTGCTGATTAAGCATTTTATTCCACAAAAGCGGCGCTGCTCATTTTCAAAACATCTTTATGCCAACATCCTATGAAATATGTATATGTGCTTTGAGCACTGTTACGTTTCAATATTCTAAATTTCCTATTCGACTCTCTCAATTTCCAGCCTGTTTTGGGTTGTCATAATTCATGTTAATATCTTCTTAGGTTATTTGTTCTTGTCTTATTAGGCTCCTGGCCTTCATTTGCGGCCAAGGTAGTGTGCTTCTTAATGTACAGCCCCAGCAAATAATGCAAATGTGTCATTGAAAGGCACTTATGAAATACCCACAGGCATCTAATCTATGCAAGCCGCCCGTCCTTCTCCAGTACTGCCTAATTAGGCAACAGAAAAGTATGTAAAACCAGGTCACACACACACACACACACACACACAGGACACACAACGGCAGGTTCTGGTGTATTAGTGTCAATATGCGCACACACAGAAGCATAGCTACATGCGAGGCAGGAATAAAAAGCTTTGGGCAGACGTGAATATTGCTGTAATATGCAGGAGCGCTAATCCCAGAATCCTCTCTGCCTGGTCTGTTGATCTCTCTGTGTGGTATGTGGATGCGCTGGAGCGTTCCTGCATGTTAGATGCCTACATGTGCATGCGTGTGTCTTTTTAAAAAACATGAATGTGTGTGCGAAGGCGTGCTGATAAACAACAAAAGCAGTGTTAGAAATGTACAGCTGGGCCACGATCCAGTGCCAAAGAAATGACTTTTTGCAATGCTGTCCTCTGTGTTAGATTTGACAGTCCATCATTTAAATTTGGCTGCAGTGAATCCATAGCAAAGACTCTGCTGCCTAGAGCAGAGAGAGAGAGAGAGAGAGAGAGAGAGAGAGAGAGAGAGAGAGAGCGAGAGAGAGAGAGAGAGCTCTGAAGGGTCTCTTCTTTTCGTCTTTCTTTCTGACAAGAGCTACACTCCAAATTACAGATTAGCATTGTCTTGTCTTGTGCATCCTGAGGCAAGGAAACCAGCAGAGCTCCAATCACAGAGCAAGCACAGCCAACTGAACTCACACACACAATTATTCTGCCACGTTTCTCTTTAAAAGGCTTTACATATCACACAAGCGCACAAAGCAGGTGTAAGATGTGTCTTAAGAGGGTCTAAGGCAGTGTTTCACAATCTTTTTGGTGAATTTTGTGCCCCCTCAGGTCCCATCAATAAGGCTTAAGTCCTGAACCTTCACCAACGCCAAACAACACACAGATTTCTGTTAAATATAATAGCAGAGCTTGTTAATATTATTTAAACAACTTGAAACTGTACAAAACTGACTAGTATTTTTCCTTTATACATTCAACAATATGTAATTGTTTTTCAAACCTTGATTAATTACACAGAAACGCAGGTTATTTATAAGCTATTTTTTCACACATGCTAATGAGGTTTCAGCGTTTGAGCTTTGGACCTTTGACATTTAGCTTCTACTTCTCCGAGTTAATATCGAATTAACAAAATCACAACATCACACCTTTCCAGCTCGACCAGCACTCAGACACAGAGACCTCTGCTTATTGTTAAATGCTGGAGAGGAAGACAGAGAGAGAGGGAGAGAGAGAAAGGTCTTGCTTAGCTAATTACAGTAATTAACAGTTACAGATTTAATTGGAGGGGAAGACATTAGAGGGGATAACGTTTTGTCGGTTGTGGTCGGGGTGGACCGGTGTCTTGCCAACGTGTCTTTGTCTCGGGGCGAGGAACGGCACTCGATGACACGACATGCGTCAGGTTGAGATGCTGGGGCTCGTCAAGCACGCGCAACCGCCGGCGCTAACGAGCTGGAGGGTTAATGAGAGCACGCTAGCTCTCCACAACAACAGCACCATTAGCCTAGCCTGCCAACAAACAATTCAATCTTCATGCATCCTTTCTCCTGAAAACTTGATACTTTTAGCTACCTCACCTCAACGATTTCCGCCTGCAGACGAAGGGCTTTCAGACATTTTGCGGCCTCGATACTGTTATTATAATGCTTTTGTTCACTTTTTATGAAACAGATGAAGGGAAACATTTCCCTTTCGTCTCAGTTTTCAAGTCGACCGCGGCCACAACTGACCTTTTAAGATTGGATTGCCTTATGTTTCTGTTTCGCATATATATATCGTTTTCCACAAAAGATCACGCAGCCGGTGCAGTTTTCGGGTCAAATACAAGGCATTACACACACAACAAGCCCACCCAACTCATCAAACCTCCCCCTTTCGCTCCTTCAGCTTAAAGAAGCTGGCACTTATACAGTAAAGTGCTCGCTCGATTCACAGGATCGTCTTTCAAAATGTGTTTGTGAAACCCCACACCCATTGAAATGCGAGGGGATTTATTGGAACATGGTCCATTGAGAGATTTCGAGACGTTCTTGCTTTTTTCTTCCAGCCCTGTAAAGCCCTTTATCTCCTCGCTTCTGCTCACACTCTCATCTCTCTCGCTCTTTCTCTCTCTGTCTCTCGCTCTTTCTCTCTCTTTCTCTCTGTCTCTTGCTCTTTCTCTCTTTGTCTCTCCCTCTTTCTCTCTCTGTCTCTCCCTCTTTCTCTCGCTCTCTCCCTCTCTCGCTCTCTCTCCCCCTCTCTCTCAATGCTTGTTGTTCAGCAGTCTGCGTTGGGCAATTACAGCACAGGCTGAAAAATGAAGATCCACCACTGCTGTGTCCGTCTTTTTAATAAGCTTTGCTAAAGATGACGTGTTTGAATGAGTTCAATATCCTCACAGTGGGGCAGTGGAAAGGCTGGTTTTAAAATATGAGGGCTAAGGAGTAAATAGCGCTTAGGATGTGAGGGGGGGTGAGGAGGGGACTGTCTTGCACGCTCTTGTTTCTGTTTGCTCTGTATGCTTGTGCATATAAACTCAGAGGCAGTGTGACAGGAATGACTTTTGTCTGCATTTTTTGGAGCACAGCAGTCAGTTTGAAGGCTTGAATATAAATGTGCATTGAAAGGTTTAAATAAATAGGATAAAAACGTACAGCTGAAATATTTTAAATATAAGTGTATATTTGTTGATATGTATTGACATAATACACACTAACACTAGAAAAAAGTTACAAAAAAATTACCATGGTAACAATAAAGTACAGAATATGTATATATACTGTACAAAAAGACATCATATTTTTATACATATATAAAATATGAACTGCAAACTGACTGCTGTGCTCCAAAAAATGTAGACAAAAGTCACACGGTCTCTGAGTTTATATACACAAGCATACAGCGCAAATAGAAACAAGAGCATATATGATGCCGTAAAGATGCCCCCCCATCCTAAATGCTATTTACTTGTTATGCTATAATACACACACACAGTATGTACGGTATATACAGCACTGTATTTACTGTATGCATCTATAGGTTCAGTAGTTTGTTCGTCTATTTCTACCTTCCCCTCTGCCTCATGCACAATCTCTCTCATTTTTACATGACAGCATAACTCAGTGGGAATAACGTAAATGTCTGAACTGCCCTGATTCTGAGCAGAACTGTGTAAAAGCGCCATGTTTGAGGCCAGTAAAACCAGTCTATAAATACAGGGGGTGCTGAGAGAGAAGGGCCCAGGCTCAGTTTAAAGAGGGGGAAACAGAGAAAGACTGCTTCTTTTCAACCTCTGTGTGCATAGATGACAGCCTCATTATGGGCCCCTCAATCTGCCCAGGATAGCATACGCCCGAAAGCCATATCTGTCAAAATTAAATACACCCGTATTACCCGTGTAAACACAAACGTGCCCTGCCACAAACACGGGTGCTAGTGAGTATCACCCTACGGGCAGCGGCTAACACAGCTAGCTGTTTAGTCAGGTTGTGAACTCTCTTCAGCCCTCATTACTCATTCAGTCAAGAGAGAAGAGTCCACTCCTTTTGTTTCTCTCTCTATATCTCTCTCTTATCCCATGTTGCCTATTTGCTGTCTAAATGGAAAAGCAATGACACTGAGTCAAAATGGAAAGCCCATTAGATAAGCAAACACTTCACTAAAACAACTCGCACCTGCTTAGCAGGTACATCAGACATGAGGGTACGATTTCACCACACACTCTTTTATTTCTCCTGAAAAGCCAACACCACTTAAGCTAAGCAAATATTGTAGTGACCACACCAGGCACTGGAGAAATCTGTTTATTTTCCTTTTTCCATCATGCCTCCAGCTGCAATCTTCACAGGAAGTGTTTACAAATGGAAGGATTCCTCCTGAAAATGGGAGACAGCAGGGGCTTTAAATTTCCAGGGGCCGTATTTCACACTGGGGCCACTTCAGACTATATCTGTCTACACACTCCTCATATCTGACTGTCTAACATACATGAAAGCCAACAGTAACAGGTTACACTGATCTCCTTTTCTCAAAAGGCTGTTGCTTACTGGGACATTACCGACTATGGCATCACACCACTTAACATGTGTACCTTTTATATTGCTGTGGAAATCTATACAAGCAAAACGTTTACACACATTGTGCCCTCAATTCTTTTTAGGCCCTTTTTAATACTGGTAGTGGCTGTGCATGAACTGAATATTTCAGTAGCAGAAGCACAAAAAATCCCAAAGCAGTTTAAATCCCAAGGACCAAATGAAATGTATTAAACATGTGGACTTCATAAATCTGGCCCGGCTCTGTGCAGGGTGATAGTGCTGTGTGTGCGCATGTTTGTATGCACACTGCTTTTCTGAACACTGCACTTCACTGAACACAGCCTATTAATGCAGTCTGATCACAACAGATTTGTATTGCCAAAAGAAAGTGAGAGAGAGAGAGATTGAGAGAGAGAGAAGAGAGATAGAGATGAAGAGAAAAAGATTTGTACTACATCACTGATACTTAAAATCTGTATAAATGTTTTTCATTTTTAAGTATTTAACAACATATATGTTGTAATTTAAAAAAACCTTTGAAATTAGCAAATTGTCTAGCTACTTTTTGTTTGATCTTAATTTGAAAAAAACCTTTGCTAAGTCACTTAAATTGACATTAAAAAAATCCTCATAAATATAAAAAAAATTCTCTGACTATTACAGTAATTCCCCTTTAATATAAAAAAATAATTGTGACACTGGTGAAACTAACAAAAGTGCTTTCATTACCATACACTATAGACAAGGGCAAACTTAACAGTCTTCATTTTTAAATCTGTTCTCCTCTATCTGTCTGCACATCAGCCATTTGGAGGGGCAGAGCTCAGTAACCCTGAGGGGGCCGTTTCACCTTCAGCGGTGGATGAAAGGTAGAGAAAGCCTGAAGGTTCTGCCCGCTGCTCTCTGCCTCATGCCCTGCAAAGCTGCTCACCAGCCGGCCGCAACCAGGCACACACACACCTCCCATGCCAGCAGAGGATGGCAAATAGGGTGTGAAGAGATGGTAGGATGAATGCGTTTCAGCTGAAACCAAAAAGACACATTTAGGAAGCCCTGCTAAAAAAGCACTGATAGTTTGCATGTAGTTTCTAAGCCTGTTAATCTAATAAATACATGATCAAAGACAATGGGAATGCTGGTTAAACATTGGAAGTCATTCAGTCAGCCCCTGAGGATTATGGGCACAGTATAATCTGTCCTGTTCTCTGCAGATGAGATGTAAGGGCATTACGTATCTTGTGATAGCTAATCTGTGATCAGAAAAGATCAAGTGTGCTAAGAAATGACAGTTAGCCACCAGTGCAAGTTCAGGAGTTTGTTTCATATGCACATTTCAAGCAGAAAGCCATTTGCTTCAACTAAATCCTTCGCTTCCATATTATCCAAGCAACACTAAGGTCAATAGTGTAGGCATATGTTTTAAAAGCACTCACAAAATGTCATCGGTCACACGCAACACTGCTAGGTGTGAAGCCGCGTGTGTGAGCAGACCTATGAACTCCATTAGCACGAGCTATGCTTTGAAACCCCCTGTCAGCTTCTGTATTGCAGGGTAAGAGCACCGCACAGGGAATGCTGGGCCAGGAAACCACCAGGGAGTCCGGTTTTGTAGCGCTGGGCCAGAAAGCCCTCAGATAAATACTTGGGAACATGAGAAAGGGCGTCTCAGTTAGACCCACCTTATTACTCGAGCTTCTAAAACAAATAAGAGTCTGGCACCTTTTAAATCACTTCAATTCACATTTCAAAGTATAATTTAATCTTTTTTTACCCTCCTTCCTTTTTTGCAGACATGTGACAATTACTTCATCACGGCATAGTGGCGGATTAAAAAGTTGTCAAATTAAATATTTAAGAGGACTGTGGGCGGGCGTGAATTTGTTTAAGAAGTAACAGAGACTCAAGTTAAGACGTAAAAGCTATACGCATATTTCATTCCTCAGGGACCGAATCCATATATTTTCCTTTGGGGCCACCTACTCCTTTTACATACAACTGTGTAGTCTGGGGAAATGTAACTCCATGCAGCGTTGGGCTGCTAATATCCCTGAAAGATTGCTTTTATACTTGGCCGTCAAAAGGAATATAGTTATGTATGATCACGCAGAATAAAGAATACATTCAGAGAGAGTGAATAATTCGTTAATGGTTTCAATTGTGCTGCCTGGGAGTAAAGCAACTAGCTCCTTTTCATGTCATTTGAATCAAAGTGGGTTCAAACAGTAGTTAACAGTAGTTTATTTCTGAATAACTGCCGAGATCTGCAAAGGGAGAAATAAACGCCCCTGTGGAATAGCATGTAATGTGAGATATGTTCTTCTGTGCTCCTGAAAAATGGAAGTGACAGGTGACAGTAACGGAACGACGGTTTTCCAGAGATCAAAATTGAGCGTGCTGCAAAAGCTACTGCACCACATCCGGCAGGGTTAAAGACTTTATGAACACACAGAAGTTCTCACTGTGAATAAAAGAACTGAATCAGTTTATGGGAAAACAAATGCCTGTTCAACAAACCCAAAAGTTGTTAGTGTAGATTTCATGACTCAATCACAAATGCCTTGGAACAAATATTATTTGAAACCGTGCAATATTGCTTAGACACATAAATATCCCTGAATATAGAGGAAATTCTGACAGCCGTGGATTCAAACCTTGGAAGGCTTACAGAGCAGAAGGCTGATGGCAGCTAGGAGTCACAAGGCATCACCTCTGAATTATGATGCATTATGGGAAATGACTGACAGAAAAGGAGACAGCACATTGAGTGGTATATGTGTACACAGGGAAGAAACTGCTGTGCTAGGCTGTACTAAATCTAGGACAGGGTTTAAAATTAGCATCTCTCATGGAGAGCTGCCTACCATCGCTGTCATTACGTGTCTAGTCCACTTTAGTCCATCTTAAAAAAAAAAAAAAACAGCAGAATAATTTCTTAAACACAGCTGGCCCTGTCTACACAGCATACATGTCACTTTGCCAAGTGTAAATAAGTCTGTAATATTTGTATGACTTTGTTACTGGAAAATTCACCCACGCTGTATTAGTTCACTCTAAACTATTCACAGTTAGTTTACAAGCAGTTTAGATCTTATATAAATGATGTAAGGCACAATTAAAAAATGCATGAAAAACAATAAGAATTATGACTGAAAACAGATACACATCTCTGGCTTGGTACATAATACACAGTCTTGTACCACTACAGCAAATCTCCTTCTAGTTTAAATGGACTCTGGGGCTATTTCTTAAACACAGCTCATTTTGTTCCACTGTTTGTTCTCCTTTATCCATCTTTCTCTATTCTCATTTCTCTGTTCCTATCTCTTCATCTTAGTCTTACACATTCTTGTGCTCATTGTGTGGCCCCAAGCTGCATAATTAACGCATATACTGACAGCACTGTCACCCGCTGACTGAGGACTCCTTTGCTCCCCACTGCACAACCGTCACATTACCCTGGAAAGGAACTCGAGAGAGAAGCGTACAGCCCCGCAGCCCTGCGCGGAGGACCGACCCGCCTCTCTGCCTCTCTCTTCGAATTTTCTGTTGTTTCATCATGGTGATTGAGCGGGAAACAGGAATGGAGCAAAATAGCGTCTTATGTTCGTGAGGCCCTGTATACATTATGCATTCGATTTCTCTGAATATATCTATGACTGATCCTCAAATATTTCTCAAGGCTCCGGTGTGTTTTAGCCCCATTCTTTCCGGCTCCTGCTCAGCTCGCTATTAGGCATGAGTGGGCTGCGGTTGCCTGTGTGTGACACAGAGCTGAAATTATGAATTGCTCCTATCAAGCGAGAGCTGTTGCAAGTTGATAAAGGGAGCGCCTGTGATTGCTGGGCGACGGGAATGCTGTTTGGAGACGCAAACGGAATTCTATCTCTGGGAACGATCCCTCCGGAATACTCTTCAACATAAAGAGGATGCACCCCATTCCTAGTGCTACAAATTCATACATTTCAATAGAGAGCAGTTTCACACCGCAGACTCGGTGATTAAATGCCAAAGCCTGCCATTTTGTGGGAATACATAGAATTCCCTGAGTGATTTTGTGATCGTTTTTACCTGTCAAAAACAATTGGTGGAGGACAATTCGAGACGCTGTGAAATAATACATACTTTCTACTGAATGAAACCCAGGGCTCTAAATGTACAGTATACTGGAAAAACTGCCTCTTTGATTTCACCCTCTCTCTGCATCTCAATCTATAGAAACGGTCTCCTTTTTCTCGATCTGTACTTCACTTCCAGACCTGATGTGTTGGGGTTCGAGCTGAGACACAGATTAAGTGACTTGATCCGGCAAACACTCAAGGAATTCGGGCTCACAAAGGGGTCAGCGCAGGGGCGAAGGGATAACCTTACACACATATACACACATGCACACAACTCAGACTGCTCCATTAGCCCGTCAGTAGGGCTGTCACTGTGCAGCCTTGCAGAGTTTTCTCAGGGAGAAATAGCCTCAACAAGCTGCTGTTATTTTCGCTGGCTGCGGAGCTCTGACTCACGACTGCAACGGACAATTACAGCTCAAGAAAAAGATCAAGAGAGCAAATAGAGAAAAAAGTGAAAAGAGAGGGAGAATTAGCTTTTTTTCCCACAGTGAAAGTATATGAATGCAAATCCTTTGTATGAAACTTGGCCATTAAAACAATTGGACTAATTAAACAATTGAATTCTTTTAGAAAACACAGAGCAGTTAAAACAGACATTTTAATGTCTGCTAATGGTATTGCAAACGTTCCGCACGAATCACCCTATTCCTGTTTGCTTTGGATGTTTAATTGTGGAGAGGCTGTATAAGGAAGACTAGGCAGGGGCTAGGCTTTGGCCATTGACCACTTTTGCACAAATTGCATCTTTATTTGATTATGCTTACATCCTGATAACCATAGTCCAGCTGTAATGGTACATCTTTAAAAAGTTTTAACTTAAACTTTATTTTTACGTTAATTTACTATACATCCAAAGAATTACTTTAAAGAATAATTTCACAAAACTCACAACATAAAGTAAAAAATACTGGTTTTGATAGCTTAGAAAACTAACCTACTAGCCACTAACCTAGAAAACAAATCCAGTTTTGTTAAAGCAGTTTGCGTCCAAATTTGTGTCTAGGCAAATTGATAAAACCCAATGTACTGGAAGTTGCATTTAGCCAGCCAATCAGATTAAAACTGGTGATCTCAACCAGCACCTGCTGTTTTGGGTGCAATATGCATCAGTCAATATAGACTGTGGGTGGTCTGTGGGTTTGCTATCTGAACAAAAAAAACACTAAAACATGAACTTCACAATTATTAGAACAATAATTCAAGCTCATTTAGTATTTGCCACTAACTGCCTTGTTATCATTAGACCAACACTTTCCCATTGTACTCCCTGTATTCAATGAGCTAAACTACAGTTTAGCCGCTAGTTTCTCTGCTTTCGTTGCAGTTTTTCCAGACATTTTAAAAGGACAACTACGCTGTTGCTGAAGCTTAGCCTACCAAAAGATTTGAAGGCGTGGCAGTCAGCAGTTAGCCTTTAGCATTGCAGTGACATGCATTCCGTTAGCGGCTAACACTGCCTCATTTATTTCACTTATCCGGAAGATTCTGTACAGCGTTGAGAGAACCTGCTGACCTTGTCACTTCACACCAGCACAGACTCTCTCTTTCCTACTTTGCTCTATCTCTGTCTGGAGCTAAAGGACCTGCCGGATTTCGGGCTCAGTACGATTAGCAATTAAAGAAAAAATGAAAGCGGTTTCTCAGAGACAGAGAGACGTAGCCGCTGCTTCGAGATAAGTACGGTCGGAGCGCCAGTGGTGTGCAAACGCTTCGGCTAAACACAACACAGCAACCCTTATAATAGACCGCTAAAAGGGTTAACACATATGAGATGTAACTGTGTGACTGTTATGCAGAGCTGAACTATCTTTCCTCAGTAAATTGACAAAGAAAAAGGCAGTCGTGCCATCATTAGGGAGCGCGCAGTCACGTCGCCGGCGCTCCAGCCTGCTTTCCACG
>JBAJNP010010489.1:0-16334 GCA_036877545.1 Yasuhikotakia modesta
CAGTCATTTGCATTAGATTTGAGTTGGTCGGCTGGGCGTGACTTGCTGACAGATAGGGAATTGGTATGGTCTGTAGGCAGCCCTAATGAACTATTACAGCTGTGCAATGTTACACTAAAGCTTGTGTTGGAATAACGATTCATTATAAATTCTATGACAATTATAAAATAATGGACAACCCTCAAATTATATATTTCATTTGATATAATTCAACAGACATGAGAAAGCATTAAATACAAAGAAAAACAAAACCCTGACACTTGACACAAGGAAAGACAGTCACGATTTAAATGTCTGAGAAGGCTGAAAACTTATATTGTCTCTCTGTTCCTGTGTTTAAGGTTACTGCAACTCCTCAGCCCTACATCAGTACTGCAGAGTTTTGATATTTTAGGTTACCGCCCCACTGCAGAGACCGCAGAGCGGCACAGTGATCTCACATTAACTTCACTATTACACACCAAACTCCTGATTCAGGCATTAACGTGAGCATAATATCTGCGTCACTGAACCGTCACAAAGTCTTTACAAATGACACCCTGTACAAGTGGAGGAATGCTATGGTTTCAGGTTTTGAAATCTACAGCAATACTATAATGGATTCTCTGCTAAAAATGATCCTTTATAGACAAAATGCCACAGGGAATGATCTTGTAAACGTGAAAAAGAAGTGAGGGAAGATTATATCTACATTAATCTGGATTCATATGAAAACAGGTCCTTGTTTTATGGTTTGGCCTTTAGTTCACACTTAGACCAGCTTTTGGAAAATGTGGACAGGGAGCGCTTTGAAATGAAAATGTTTTACAAATTTATGGAGATTAATGTGGACGTAGCCCTAGTCAACAAAATCTATTACAGAAAGACCAAACACTGACCTCAAAATGAAGAACAATAGCAATGGATGGGTATCATCTCAGAAATAACACTCTACAAAACTGAGGTAACCTCAGTAAGTAAAGTGCTCACTTAGAAGATAACAGCTAGCGCTAACAAAAACTACACAGCAGCCTTTATACTTTATATTAGGGGCTTTATACTATTGATATAATCACAGCTGAACCATCTCAAATGCTTTAAAAAGACTGATAGTGGATATAAAACTGTTCAGGGGAACATGAACAAATAGTGTTTTCTTCTGTATTGTACAGATTTGAATGAGTTATGAATCAAACTCAAGCAGTATCGCCCTCGACTCGATGCAAGTTCATGAAAGTAGGTGGCATTATGCAACAAACTCTGGAGAGAGTCTGCAAATCCGAGAGAAAGTGAGGGAGCATGTGATAGCCAAAGAAAGACTAGATCTCACAGAAAGTCTCCACCCACAGCGTTACCTTGAGCGAATAGACATTTGTGGGTAGCTGAGAAGAAAAGGTCAAACAACGTTTCTGGACTTTTTATCTCCGTCTTGCTCTTTTATTAACCTGTATTTCAATCCTTTCTTACTGCAGCAAGAATCGTTCTCTCTGTCTCTCACTACAGCTCATCATTATGGAAGGAGACATAGAGAGAGTAAACAGTGAATCTCTTCAGAGGTTTGAAATTGAACACTGATCTTCAGTTAATTCACATTTAATCAAACTTGCTCAATCAGTTTAACCAAGTATGGAAAATAAACTCTGCAAATTGTCACTTTATTATCACTGCATCCCTCTGTTCTCTGTGGACTGACTTATATTCTTATATGTATTAAGGTGTCTGAATGTCAGACAGACCACATTTTGTGTGCAATATGTATCAAACTGTAGACCTGCTCTTTAATTGACCAGAGCTTGTGAAGTCAACCTTTGGACGATAAAAGAGAGAAATGGAGTGGGTTATAACAACAAGACTTCCTTGTTAAACACAAAAACCCGTATTAGAAATCAAACATATGCTAATGGAGAACTATGATCTAAAATAGTCTCCTGCGTCTCTCAAAGCAATCAGACGTGTCCCTCTGTGATGTCATTAAATCTGGGGTAAAAGTTGAGCAGGGTCTCGTTCTCCTGGGTTATTTAAACAAGCCAATTAGCAGGCAGGTCTCTGAAGTACTGACGCCTGGGAAACAGGAAGTAGGTCTCATTAGTATTGTGGTGGGGCATCCCTTTAATGAAGAGCTCTCAGATGTCTGTGAAAACACACAGGTTAGCGAATGTCATTTCATTTCTGCTCTGATGACATGCTGACATGTGATTTGTGTAAAAAGGGAAAAGAATTATGTTACTAGATGTGAAATCAGGTCAGATTTGGGATCTGATTGGGACTTGAGAAAAATGAGGATCTGAAACGGTTTTAAGATCAGGAGCGAGAATAAGAAACTACAACAATCGCTGTTGTTTTGCCAAGTACAAACAACACTCTCATATTAAAAAACCTTAATATCTTTAAATTTGTGCAAGATTGTCTCAATTTTTAAAATGTGTGAAATGACAGAACACTGTGAAAAATGCTGTCCCCTAACTCAGTGTGCTTAACTGTGACAAATGATGATAACAGGTCTTGTTAAACATTTGCCATATTGCATACTTTATATACTTCAGCACTGAAAAGGGAATTTCATTAGGCTGTACAGTATATAATCTTTCTGTCATGTTATATCTTTATATATCTTCTTTGCAGCAATGAGAGATTCAAACATAAAGAGAGATATTCACAAGTCTTATCTGTGCTGAAACCTCAAAAAACAGTCGGTCTTTGTCTAAGACCTGCATGTATGTGTGTGTTAATGTCCTCTCAAGCTTTTCATCTCAGTCTGGCCTACACACATTACAATAAAGCATGGCACCAGAGAACCGAAGACAAATGCAAACACACAGAACAAGCTTTCTCCCTCATTTATGTTCTCACATACTCACACTGTAGGAACTGAACCTGCAGTATTTCATGGCTTTGAGCATGAATCTGTATCCCATTCGTCTGCTGTGTTACTTTGTGGCTGGACATTAAAGCACATCAGGACTCAAGACTATTCATGCCTCCAGTGAAGTATCTGAAACATTTAAAAAGACAGTCAGTTAATGAACAGGAGAGATCGGTTTTTAATGATGATGTTCATTTGGATTTTCACATTAAGTTAATCTAATACATCTATTAAACTATTAGATGACCAAGTAACTAAGTAGCACACATAGTACTTAAATTACTGGTTCAACATATGACGTTACCAGGCTTACACAATCACACATCTGTCTGTTCTTCTGTCATGCAAATATAACAAAGTTTGAAATACAAAATAACAGGTGACTCTAGGCAGTGAAAAGCTCAAACCAATTGTTAGCAGGATAATCCGAAGACACCTAAAGCCATTAAAATGCAAAAAAAAGTTAATTATTCTAATATGAATTTATTATTCTTTCTGTTGTGTTAATGCAGCCCTAACATCCACTGTGCCAATCACATGATGATTGACAGGTATTTTAACCAGTTAGCCCTTTTAACCAGTTGGGCATATTTGGATCCAAAAAATAAGACTGCCTAGTCCTAATTGCTAGTTGGGTAGACTGGACTTTAACAGTCTTAACTTTGCAATTTATGCAACTAGTCCCTTAATAGTTGCTAGTAAAGGGCTTGGGACAGTGTGTATTTTTGTGTTGTCGTCAGCCAATCAGAATTGTCATTGTGTGCTAGCAGCTCAACAGCAATTAGTCACATGACATTTACAGCTCTGTTACATAATCCTGTTTCTGCTTAAAAACATAACATACAGTTATTGAAGCAGTTAGTTCCAATACAGCCCAAGTCATGGGTTCAATTACTAAGGAAAAACAACCTTTTAGATTACAGCCTCTGCCTTGTGTAACAAACAGATCCAACACACAAGTCATCTGCTTCGAAAGCACCATTAATCCGCTTCTTCAGCCATCCGCCTCCTCTCACGAACCTCCGTTTTTCGCTTTCCTCTTTTCATCTCGCTCTCTCTTTCCCCCTTTTTCGTATCTGAGACGTAGGTGTTAAGAACGAGTTTCACGCCATTCAGAGTCAGTCTATTTATACCTCATCAAACCCACTGTATCACGTCCCCATCGGATGACTTCATCATCTACCCCCTCTGCAGCGGCAGCTGCGGGGTCTTATTGGTGGTGTCCAGCTCGTGGGATGGCAGGGAGCCGTGGCTGAGGAGAGGGTGGGTGGGGGTGTGAGGAGAGCTGACTCACAGGGAACGTGGGGGCAGATACAGCCCAGAGCACCACTGAATCATCTCCATCTCCCCCCCCCAACCTCCATCAATGATGTATCGGTCATTCAGTTTATCTGTGAATGGACAGAAAGAGAGAGCGGGAGAAGAAGTGTGGAGGTTTTATGAGGAGTTGAATAAATGGAGTACTACAGAATATGGAAAATAAAAATTATGTGTAAAACTGTCAAATCGAATTACCTTTTTAAAGTGGAAGTGACAAATTTGGCAGGTAAGGTAACCTATACTTGAAATATAACCTCTGCATTTATGTCATACTGTTCAACACACACATGCACACACACACACACACACCTGGAGCAGTGAGCAACTATCTCTGCAGCACCTCAGTAATTTCCTACCTGCAATGAGAATTCAACCTGTGACGTTTGTGTTACAAGTCAGACTATCTAACCATTAAGCCACGACTGCCCCTTTTTAAAGGCATAATTGTATTCCAATGTGTTACAATTGATTAATTTTACTTGACATGCCACAATGAAATGAATTGTAAATGGTCTGGCACTTACTTCATAAAATGACCCGTACTGTATGAGGATGAGCCTCACAGGTTCAGCAGACAGGGCGTGGCTGTGTCACGGGGCGACTGCACACGTGTGTTCACAAGTGAGAGAGAAACTATATTTAGGTTAATGGTTAAAATAAAATACAACAGATGGTTTACATTCTAGGAGGGAAGAAAATGCTGACATAGGAGGGACTATTTGTAGTACTAAAGGGAGGGTCCGCATGTTTGCCAAGACAAAACACAAACATATAGACACGATACCACACAAGATATACTGTTTGTCTCTGTAATTTATATAACCGGACACTTACAGATTGTAGATTGTGAAGTCTGACAGCTTTATAGTTGCTGAAAGTTTTAATGCAATCATTACGTTTTATTGAAGAGTGAGTCATTTCATAAAAGCTGGATTAGGTGTAATTTAGTGTAACTTAGTATCACGGCACATTTGGCAGCTCCAGGCTCTACATGTAAGAGCTGTAGATGAATGGATCCTTTCATTCAAAACAAAATAAATGATTCAAAACGTTTAAAATAAGGAAACTAGTGTAAAAATGTCTTAATAGAAATATATGTAGCTATAAACTAAGTTTAGTAAGCTGCATAATTAATGTTGAATTGTCATTGCTGGAGTCTACAATTAAACATTAAACAAGCCATTTTAATGCCTTTGAAAGTCCACAATTAGTTTTATTATTTGAATAATAAAGTATCTCTCCTATCAAATCAATGAATCATTTTTTAGCAGATGAGCCATGATTTTTTTTTTTTTGGTAAACTAACCTTAAAAAGTGATTTTTCGAATATAAGTTTATAAACGAGAAAGTAAGACTGCAGCTTTAAGGTAATCGAGTTTCTTGCTCTTTTTAATTAAAAACAAATTTACAACCAATCCATAGCAGTTGTCATTCCTTATTAAATGACATAGGAAATAAATTTAAAAGTGCAAACTTACAACAATATAGGTTGCTCTTGCATGTCTGGAAAGATCATTTTAATATCATCCATTTGTTGCAATCGTCAATATTCACATTTACATACGTTCAATCAAATTTGGATTTAACTCACTAGATAACTTAATTAGATAACTAGCTAACTTGCATCTAACTATCATATTCAGAACTTAGCTTCAGAACTTTCAAGTCAATTCCCTCTCAATCAGTCAAATAAATACTATAAAACCTCTGTGTCAATCATAGCAACTGCAGTAATATTACAGTATCTATCTAAAATCACCAACTGATCACCACTCAGATGTGATATGGCTTCAGTGATGGTCCTGCTGTAATTGTGTTGCTTGCAGCACCACATAAAGTTTAACTTCTGCACATGGAGCTCAGTTAGGATCTTCACCAGCAGAAATTATGAGATGCAGCATTTTAAGTGTGTTGAGAATCTGGGACAAGGCAATGCAGCACACAATAAACACAGACATTTCCTCCAGGAGAAAAAGAAAATATTTGTGTGGTGTCTCCAATCTAAAACTATTTATTCTGCAGATATTTTTTATAGCTGTTATCTAGTAGAAAGTGCGGGCTGATCTTTTATCATATAATAAAAGTTTATGGTGACCACAGGTGTCCCAGGTCCCCATCCGCTTTCAAGTCCAGCTTAACTCAACACAGAACAGATAAAAGCACAAATGAGTTTTAAATAAAAAAAGGACAAGTAAACAAGAACAGACTTTTCTTCAGTTTAAACAAAAAGTCATGACCTGTCCCCTTCAATGTCAGCTGCCGTTTGCCTTGAGTAACATGATGTTCAAGTGGAACATTCACATCCGCTCATTAGACTGTGATCCAATCAGCCCACCGAGGGTGAATGAAGACCTCATGGTTTGGATAGATATACATGAACACTGAACAGTATATGCTGTTCCACTCCAGTTGGAAGTCTCGGGCTGCTCTGACGGATGAGACTGCACTGGCAGCTTTGTATTTTTAGGCAGAGTGTCCAGGGAGAGATGGTGGAGAGTGTGTGAGGCAGAAAAAGGTGACCTGCTTTCACTTTGATCGATTGTCTTACACCCGGTGGCTTTTCAAAAAAGAAAACGAAGGGGTGGAGACAGAATAAAGACCCATACTGCTTATGGATGAGAAGTGGAGCTCTGACACGGCTCAGTGAACAGGTCTCACGGTTAAAGCTTTGCTAAAACAAAACTAGCAAGCTAAAAAAAATTCTTCACCTTCATTTTTGCCTTTATTCTGTTGACGAGGAGGTTACTAACTTAGTTAGCAGCAATTTCCCCAAGGCGGAATGTTCTGGAAGGCGATATGTGGATGTCCCCCGCTGCGGCCATCAACCACAGAAGACATGGGCATCTGGCACACATCTCTCTCTTTTCTTCTCCCTCTCTCTCTCTCATCCCTCTTTCATGGTTGAGCTTGTTAGTGGATTTATTTGTGTAATTAATGGTCAGGCTGATGGCTGCTATGTTTTTCAGAGCCTGTGCAATAAAACAGAAAAGATATAAAGAATAGTGAATGAGTACAGGATGAGAGTGAAGGGATATAAGGGGGCACAAAAGGTGTGAGAGAGAAACCATTAGGCAAAACATTGTGGGCAATTTATCAAACCGTTTTACACACCTGTGGCCCTCTGCGCTCACCAAAACACACCCCGACACACACACACAATTAACACAATTCAATTGCATGCATTCTGTCCATTTAAAACTTTTTGGGCACAATAATACACAATAATAATTTTGCTGAAAAATACAACATACCTCAAAAAACACTAACCACTTGTTTAGCTGTAATGTGTATTAGAAACAGAACACCCTTTTTATTCAAAGCAAAACTGTGCTTTGGATATGGAAAACACACTGCATTTATCCCATCCTACACATCACAAGGGTCTTTACCCTCCCTGTACTACAACAAACATGATAATGGGGTTAATTACCAAATGTAACTGAAGGTACACACAGCCCACACACACAAACACACTCTTTCATAAACACATATAATCGAGGTTTGCAAACAAAATGATGGAACAAAGAAGAAAGCTCTCGTCATGGCTGGTTTTAAGAATATCCTTTCTAATGTTTGTCTGTTTTAACATAATATTTGGATTGAACAACCATGTGATGACAAACGCAAATGTTTGTTTCACCAAAGGCAATTATGCCACTAATGTCATTAACCTGTGTAAAAAATGTTGACCCCACTATACTTCTCATATTTTCCCATATCCAAACTACATTTGTTAGTCTTTACTGAAGATACAGATCTCTGTGCAAACAAACAAACAAACAAACATAACAAAATCAACACTGTACAATAGTGAAACCACTTTCATTAAATTTTCATGAAGAATCTATACACTGCATAATGGTGTGAAGTGGCTGTCATTCAACATGAAACATGCTTTAAACTTTAAAAAAGCCATTGTCACTTATAAACATATGGTGAGACATTTGAGCCATCAACCAAAAGCGTTCACGTTTACAGTTATAAGTGATGACACGATTTCTTTCCTTCATGCGGGCAGCTTTATGGCAAAAAAATGATAAAGCAAAACTGTATCAACATTGTAGATTATTTATGACTGACAATATAGCTAATGTACTCTTTTGTATACAGTAACATTAGCTCATGGGTTTTGTGTTGGATTTGTAGCCATGTAGCGCTTTGTTTTCACCATGTTTCACAGCCAAAACATCTTTCTATTTTTTTATATATTTCAATAGAATTTCAATAGTTTTACAGATCTTACAAAGTTAAAATCATAACCATATACAACTGGGTAAAAATGCTTTTATGATGCTTGTGCCATTTCAGGGTTTCATAAAAGAAACTGTGGTAGTCTTACCTGTGCAGGTTGCACTGCCAGCTATTCATTGGTCGAGAGGACAAGAAGGTATTCCTGCAAGGTCCTGATACTGACACATACATAAAAACAAACATATTAGTTTCAGCATTCAGGCCTACATGAATTTGACACATTTAGCTATTTTAAAGGTCGTTGACAAAGAAAACAAGCTGTACAGAAACCTGAGCATATCTTTTAGCACCTGCCAGGAAAATAATCTTTGCTCAGGGGGTGCTGAAGACCCCATTCAGGTCCAAGAGCATTTAGACAACACTGTTATTCACCAAAGACCGGCCAACACTCCTGTAGCTCAATAAGAGCTGTTAATCTGAGGTTTGGAACAGCCCAAGCTGTGATGACATGATCTGAATCAAACCCGACACCTTCTAAATCACCTCTGTCTCTGCTATCTAATTCCTGCCCAAACTCCCATCTGCACTTGTCTAGCTTCACCTCACTGATCACAGTCTGGACTTATTTTGCGGTTGGAACCGTAAAGCGTAACATTATGTAATATGTGAAAAAGCGGAGAGCACAAAGTCATTTCTGAGCTATAACCATACAAGAAAACAGAACACATTCATGTGAAGATAAAACTTTGGCTTCTTCACACTACATGCAAATCTGATTTGGTTTTCAAATCGGATCTTTGGGACTGACCGTCTGCACTGTCATTTTGCAATCTGATCCCCTTGTACAGACAGCGCGGTCAATACCTCGTCCATCTACCTTGGTTGCTATAGTAATGGTGCACATGTTAGCATAATGCCAAAAGAATTTCTTACTGAACTGTGAGTGGCTGTCAATGTGGAACAACACCAAAAAACTGAATGTGACCAGTAAAGTACAAGGTATTATGATTGTATACAAAGTTCAAACACAAGGTTCATTAATACAGATGACTCCTGAAGACATGGCCATGCAACTACTGGACTTAAACTGCATTGAACTTAAAATGCATCTCTGAAGTTCAGGTGACGTGCTAGGCTAGGCATGAAAGTAATGCTAACAAATACAGAGCAGCAGGCATAAAATGTAAACAAGAAGTTGCATCCAGATACTAATGTTCTTTGGTATTTTAATTTCTTTCTATTTGAATTTTTAGACAGTTTGATCTAACAATGCTGTATTACAATGCACAACAAAAAGGTTTTTAAACAGGTTGCCCAAACACTCCTCCCATTTCATTGTTAACACAAATGGGTAGCTCCTCCGCAAATTGCACCATTGGTTGAGTCATAACTCAATAACAGTCATAACAGTGACATTTTGGGTCACTTAAACTAACTGCTGCAAACTTAACCCCAGAAAGGCTGTTATAACTTTCAGCACAATAAACTACACATAAAATAAAACAATTAAGTAGATAATAAATTAGATAATCAGATTTTACCTTTCATCCTAAGACGACTACAAGAAATGTATTGAATGTCAGTGATAGAGTACCTTAAACAAGACACTGTTTAATACCTCTTTCATCTAGTCAAACATTAAAACTGATTAAAACCTGATTAAAACTGAACTGCATTTAGATTTCTTGACATAACTCTATAAAGACTGTGGAAAGGCTGTATATTTGAGGGCTTGTTTTTGTCATGTCAGAACACATTCTAAACCACTTCCTCTCAGTTTTATCATCCCTCAGAAATGAGTGTTACTACACACGATGAGAGGAAGGGGAGTCACATCTTTTTTTGTCTCATTTCCGTCAGTAACTGGACAAGAAAGAAGAATTTAAACATTAAAACTCATTAAAACACTAAAACTAAATGAAAATTTATGCTGCCTTTACAAAAATGCTGCCTCAACCACACCATACAAAAACACAAACAATTGGTAGCTTTTCTCTACCAATAAGAGAGTACAGCAGTATCATCACCTCCTTTCGATAGATTTCACCAAGTTTTAATCCATTTACCTGCTAAATTAGCCAATAAAAAGTCAGCAGGTTTGGGCCAATTTCTAATCATCTGCTGCTGAGAAACTGGAAATCTATATGGTCAGTTGAATTCTGAGAAGTCCTGTGGTTGTGGGCAGAAATTAAGGCTGACAGACTCTTCATAATAACTCTAAACAGTGCTGAGCGTCGATCGGTGAAACCACTCAATGCTCTCACAGAACACTCACTCCATCCATTTCCCTGTCAGTTCTTCAGACTAATGCTCACTTGACATTCCTATTCTTAAACACGCACAAACCGCCTCGTATTCCTGTCCAACCTGGCTGTTAAAAGATTACGACAGGGTATTGTCATAAACACGTTCCTCTTGTTTACAGGTTCAGGGAAACTGAACCGCCGTTTAAACAGGCATGGATAACAGACAGAGTTTTACCTCATGTGGCTCTTTACAGATAAACAGTATTAAGTGTATATGTTCATATTGTGTCAGAATGAAGTGTTTGTCTGTACTGTGATTCTGTGAAGTGTGTGTGTATACTTCCTGAAGAACATTGGGCTTGAACCAAGGGGTGTTGGTGCCCTCTAGAGGCCCATTTTCAACCATTCTCCATGATAGCTAACCAACAGTGTGTACTGTACATATATACACACATACATTATACATACACACACACATATGTGAATATATATATAAAAAATTCACCATTATATCTCTGTCTGTCTGTCTATATATATATAAGGTAAAGATCTAAATAGAAACAAACAGAGGTATAAAGGTGAAAGTTTTTATATACATTTATTCATGCCACACACATTTGCTGGTCTCTCACCATGGTCTTGGCTTCCGCAATGAATGGCTCAGTAAGAATGTGATGGGGGGGCAGGGGAACTGTGATGCTGGTGGGGTCTCGACTCAAACCACTTTCCATAGAAGTGAAGAGCTGCAACAAGGGCCGCGAAAGTGTATGTTCACCACCCCTGAAAGACACACACACACACACACACACACACACACACACACAGAAAGTCAGAGGACCCTCTGTAAATGATATTGGCTTCATCATTACTCATATTTTAAGTATGTGGCTGACTGATGTGCTTTATTATGTTCCACATGCAGTTGAAGTTGCCCATTTGCATGTGCTGTTCCACAACCGTGGCAATTTGTGTGAGACCACAGGTCCATCTCTTTACTACTCTTATACATGCTCCATCTGTTGATGATGATGTAACTGTGTCCACACACCACGGAAATCATGCAAATCACTCTGACATGTGACCTTATCACCATGGCAACAATCAAGGCAGAAAGCCACTGTCAGATGAATTATGCAAAAGCTTTGTAAATCTGGATAGTCAACACTCACGCAATATACACCAAAACAGGAGCAGAAGTTAATATAAAATCCTTCTAGAAGTGGTTTTAAGAAAAAAATATCAATGCAAGATATATGTAATTATATCTTGCATCCTTAAAGGTGGAAGTCACTTGCTGTATGATGTCATCCAATTCAACTGACAACATGAGTTTCAAAAACTCTGACTCAACTCTCTTTAAAAACAGGAATGTAATTTTAATATAAGTTATGTAAGGATGTAATAATGAAACATGTGCTTGAGGCTTTAAAGAGATTTAAACTAGGCCAAGTTGCACCTGCAGTCCACATGGTACAGACCTGACCTGACAGAATAAGGTTCTTAAAGGAAAATGGCAACTCATGTTTCTGTTATAATGGGAAGGGTATACAAACTTCACAACAGTGTAACTGCAATTTGTAGGGTTTACAAATTATTGTCAGTTATAGAAACGCTTAAAAAAGACCTATTAGTTGGTTGGAAGGTTGGAAGAAACACACCATTGAGATGAACACTGTGGACGCCGCAGTAGTAGGTGAATGGCAGCAATTCAGACACTGGTTTCCTGTTTCCAGGCCACGCCCACCTGCCACACCCAGACGTCAGTCAGTGGAAGGTGTGTTAGGGCCTAGCATCAGCTAGCACCTACTTCAAGTTATCAAAACCTTTAAAGGTTTAAACAGATAAATGTTTATTCATTAGTTATCCTGCAAACCTACAATTAAATTATTACAAAAACTGTAGTGTGAGTGATGAAAGGAGACTATGAATTCAGACATCTAAGCCTGAACATGCTGGTGTACCTCATTTTGTTTGTTTACCTTCAAAAACCTCATCTGGGAACAAATAAATGAGCTGGCAGGCCCCATAAATGAGGCACAGTTTCTATGGCTGGGAAACCCATTTGATATTTCATTACAGAATAACAGTTTCAGAAACAGAGCAGAAGGTGCACAAGTCTATTAATTCATTGATTAAAGGTGGACATGGCGCAGGTGAGGACTTGTGTCCCGGCAATGACAGCTGTGATCAATCATTTGCACTTATAGACCGATGGAAAAAAACAACCTGTGGTCAATTTTTTTTTTATAGTGTAGTGCTGCTGAAAACAACATCATACTAGTCAACTTGCACATCTGCTGACTGATTTGGCTAAGATCTCACCCTCTTCTGTCAAAAGACCAGGTCGTCTGTAAGACTTATAAATACTATATAAATACTATAAAAATACTTATTTAAAGTAAAAATACTTAAAACACAAATTATTAACACTCCAATCTTCCAATGGTCAGACAAACAGATATTTTTATGAAGGTCCTCCATCAGACAGGCCAATTTTGCGATGTTAAGTTGCTGGTCAGGAGGCTCAAACAAACAGTGCAGTGTTTTTAAAACAGAGGTGGTGTTCACACTTGATTCTGCATTAAAGCTGAAAAAAATAATGAATTTTAAGCTTTAAGTGTAGCTGAGCCCCAGAAAGCAGCTTGGCCGCACATCCATCATGTATAACAATTGAAATTTGCTATTTATGACTGTGCGTTAGATAAAAATAGCTTCTTTCTAATTCTCCCACAATTATGTAAATGAAGCTTATGACTATAAAACAGCTAGTAGTCAATGTCCTTACATCCTAAAAGATTGTGATGACAGAAGAGATTGAAAACAAACTATGGCTAAAGAACAGTGGTGACAGACACTACTGTCAAACAGACCACAGTTCATAAAAAATGTGCTGAAAATGTACCAGTCTGGAAATGCCCTCAATGGTCACCCGTTATAGTGAATTTAGAGCCCCGTTCCATTTCACATTAGTTGAATCTGTAGTAAGTGTCCCCTACAGGAAAAAAGAGAAAAAAATCATACAAAATTAGCATGTACTTTACAGTTATGTTGACGGAGGTTTGTGGAACCCAACAGCACAAAATGAACATGCCTGTGACTTAACAGAGAACATGTATCAGCAAACAACAGAGACACTGTTCACAGATGGTCTTTTCAAACAGAATGTTGACAGAGAACTCAAAGTGGAGGTGCGTGCTAAGTGTTTGAGATCAAACTGGTTTCAAATATTTGCCCTGCCTAAACAAAGTGCCTGTCTGTCTTATGATTAGGTATTAATGTGGGTGTTGACATTTGTGTGTTTGCGGAGCTCAAACATTGCATCAAATCCTCATGATGTATGAAGGTTTCCAGAATCACACAGACAGTTTATGCTCCACAGACAGCACATGCATATATAACAAAGCTTTACCTCCACCCAGTTTGCACTGTAATTTGTCTGAAACTAACAGGTGTTTGTTGTTGGATATATGCTGGATATATTGTTTCTGCTGTATCCTGTTGTATTTGTACCTTTCTCTGGTTCTCCGCAGAAGCTTGGATGATCTTGTGAAACCAATTCTTAAACATGACCTCAAACCCTCATCCATCCACTCACAGTTCCTCATAAAGTCAGTGATTTCATCCACTGACTGCATCACCACAACTGAGATGAAGACAGAAAACAAGTCAACAGTTTAACAGATTCAGGATTAAATGTTTTTTACCAAGCCTCGATGCAACACAACAAAGCTCACCAAACGTACCAACAAAATATATTCAATCAATAAAATATAATGGCAATACAAAAACACAATTATAAAAAGGTCGAAGCACATGGTTTCTGATTCCTTGTGTCCACATACCTGAAGGAAATGTCACGAACACTTATGTTTTCCTGAGACGTGGTGAGCAGAAGATCAGACAGTTAATGTCCAGAAAGCAACATAACTGTAACACTCTTTGGGAAAAAAAAAAAACAGAAAAATAAAAACATTCAGTTACATACATATATTGTTTTTAAAAAGGTTTCATATCAATAGCAATCCAAAATTGTCACTGAAATTAAAACAGAGAAGAAAGTTTTTAGAGGAAAGCAGAAACAAAGAGATTCACAATTAAAAGAACAAAAAGAGGAGTCAAGTGTACAATTACTTTCATATGATTTCCTGTAATTATTCACTGATAGAAACAGTATCATCTATTAATGTCAGGCTGATTTGTATTGTATCATTAAAAGCAGAAGGGTTGTGGCACTACTGTGATCCCTGTCTGCACTTTTGACCTACTAATAACAGATATAAACATTAGCTGAGCTTCTGTTAACAGACTGTTAAAGGTTGTTTCTTACTCTGCTCTGCTCTGAAGTGTAGAAATAATACAACAGGAGAAGAGGAGGAATGTGCTGCAAGGCTTTCCTAAAGAACAGTTAAAACACAGAGAAACAAAATGAAGAATGGAAACTGATCAGAACAACAAAAATAACTGATCAGAGCAACAACAGCAGAAAATGACTATTACAAGAGTATTATAGTAAGTAGGGGTTGATTTCCATGGAAGCGACCAGAGATGTGAGGAGTGACAGATACCATATAGCCGAGGCATCGGACAGCGTGATCTGATACTGTAGCCGACTGTCTGACATGAATGCATGTGTCACGGCCATCACTCACACAACGTTTGCTATTTATCTAAATACAAACAAAGTGAGGAGCTTAATACTTGTACTTTTTTTTCCCACGTGTGAGTTTACAAGACAACGTGAACAACGTCAGAACATGAGCGCATGTTTCAAACAAAACAAAACAAAACAAAACGAGAAGTCGTTTGTTTACATGCACATTAAAACTACAAACTACTATTTCTGCAATACTGGCAGAATCAAACGTATTTGCAAATAAAAAAAAGTTTCCCAACTTTCAGTATGATCGTTCTGCTGTGTAAGGGTGTGCATTACAGTACACGGATGATAAACAAACGTTGAATTTCCTGCCCAGATTTTAAAAGACTAGGATACAGCACAACACAACACAGCACCATGTGTTGCGACCAATGTTCATCTCTAAATGTATTACCTCATCTCTGCGCGTCTCTGCTCTCCAGCGTCTCACAGAAGAGTTTCGGAGTGACGGGCTCCTCTCCGCGGCTCCTCCATATGGCGACCCGGGAGTCGCTCGTACGGGCCTCTGCTGCTTCTCCCAGCTTTACCTGATCTTTCAGAGCCTCTAGGGTGGAGAGACCGTGGCTCGGTGACGCGTTTTTCCTGAGCCTCTTCTCCTGCCTCACCACCACCTCCGCCGCCATCATGCTGATCATGACGTCATGTTGTCAACAAACACTTCGGTCCTTGCTGTGAACTCTGACGCCCGCTGCGCTGAGAGCGCGACTCCCAGCTTCTTACCTTCATACAAAGCAGTTTTTGTATTTTTTGTGTTGTTGTGTTTTTTGTTTGTGCAATGCAGTACATGAAATAGATTTATTATTTTACATTTCTCAGACTGTTTTAGATTTCTATGACTGGTTGGTATGTAGCATCTACAAAATATTAAGTTCACCATTTCCATGTTCTGTATACACCAAATAAAGTGAGGGCAGCCCACAGATGTTTTGTGGCCCTCATTGTTTCTCTATGCCTGCTGTGACGTGTGCATTTGCTATTAGTTATTTGGCTAAAGTTTTATTATTAACAAGTAATATATGGGTTAACAAAGAACACAGAATGCTCTTCTCCTTTTATGACTTTTATGATATTATACATT
>JBAJNP010010490.1:0-16333 GCA_036877545.1 Yasuhikotakia modesta
TGTTGTCTATGCACAAATTGCCTTTAACGGACAAAATGCCTTTTGCCTTGAGCTACACATATTTTGTTTTATTGCATCATTAGTACTTTTGTCCAGTATATCCAATTCTAATGTCATGCTATACAATGCTACACTTATTAAGAGTAAATAAATATCATATAAGTTTTGAAGCACAATATGTGTTCAAACACATACCATTGGTCCAGGAGCACCGCTCTCCCCAGGCGACCCAGCCTCACCCTGTGAGAGAGGAGGGGNGGGGGGGGGGGTTTGGTTGATTCTGAGATTTTACTGAAACACCAATAAATGTGATGATGGGAAAGACAGACATATTTAACATATGTGAAGGTCATACTTTAGCTCCAACTGCTCCAGGCTCTCCTTTAGCACCATCAAGACCTGGATAACCCTACACACACCACAGATAAATGACAACTTCATTAGTACTGTTTATTATAACACACAATAAAGACACAAATGTTTAATCACATTTATGCAAAACTTGATAGAATTCTATTGGAGGATAAAAAACATATAATTATCATAATACATAATAATAATAATACATAATCAGCAGTTTATGCTATGCTGTTATACAAATATTAGCTCATGAAAGCTAAGCATGGACAAACTGTCTGTTTTAAATATGTATAATAAGAAATTGACCAAAAAGTATAGCAGAACATGATGACAGGAGCACTAACTCTGTGTCCCTTGATTCCAGGTAGACCCGGTGTTCCTGGGAATCCACGGGCTCCCTGTTTAGAGAGAGAGAGAGAGAGAGAGAGAGAGGTATGAGGTAAATGGAAGCATTCAGACATCTCCTGTTTCTTTCTCTGGCCTGCATCCATAGCAGCGCCTCACATCTGGGCAAAAGCTTGAGCTGTGGCAACAAATCCATTACAAATGCAATTTCACCTGAGGCCCAGGAGGTCCACGTTCTCCACTTTTGCCAGGTTTGCCTGCTTCACCCTAAAAAATAACATTTGTGGTATCAGCAATTTTTTTATATCAGTCATCCACTAGTAGTTACTAAGAACAAACATTACTGCGCTCAGATATCACCTTGTGGATGAAATGTGCAACTAAAAATCTAGAAAAACTATTGTCTTTTGCAGCTGGCATAAAGAGAAAGCATATTATCTTCATTTTTGTGCTGTGTCATGTGGGCAGGATGAATGGAGAGAATGAGGAGAGCAACAGCTGGAGACACCATCAGTGGTGGAATTACACCTTGGCGGTGAACAATGCTGACAAGATCACAGAACTATAAGGGTGATGTTAGATGATTTCAAAGTTTACCTTTGAAAAAAATGTTGTTCCTTACAGCTTAAATGTGCTTTAGGAAGCCAGTTAAAGGCCAAATAAAATTGAACAAGAAGCAGGAATACTTGCATCATCTCCAGCTTTTCCTGAGGGACCAGGAGGTCCACGGGGACCCATCGGACCCTACCAAAAGAAAGAAAATGTAAGCAATCTGAGCTATTAATGACATTCCTCTATAGCAAAAAGACAATAGCAAACTCCATACATATTGTGTTGAAAATTTCAGATAATAACCAGCATAATGTCTGATGACGCAGGTTTGTATTTAAAGGACATGGGCATTTCTATTTAAAGGAAACAGGCACGAGTAAGCTTCCAGGTGTGTTCCACAAATCACAAGAAACATAGGAATAAAAGAATGAAGGATTATCACATTAAAAGATTTTTCTCACAATGTGAGTGTAATTATCTATAATGAGTGTGACACATGAATGCTGGAGTACATACGGCAGAACCAGGCTCTCCGGCTTCTCCAGGGTTTCCTTGAAATCCTTGTGGGCCCTGTAGCATTAAGAGAGGAAATTAACATTGCATACCCTGCCAGGAACACATATTCATGATCAATATGTGTACAGAAGATGTATCATTCAACTGCTAGAGACATTTTACATTTATGCATTTATCCAAAGCGACTTTTGGATAAGATTTGTCTGTCTGCATAATGGTAAAATGAAAAAAGCACCGAAGCTTAAGAGAGAGATAACCCGTGATCCTGTGAGGCAAATAATTATCTTGCAATTTTTTACACTTGAATCTTAAAAAGATAAAACATATTTCCTGAAATCTTCAATCATTAATTACAGTGTTCACTCCATATGAGGAAACCGACTCACAGGAGCTCCAGTGGAACCTGGGGGTCCTCGTGGTCCCATTGGGCCCTGCGAAGAAAATCAATATATAAGTATATAGAGAATATTACAAAACCATATAACAATTATCCTTTCTATAGAATAGAAAGAGAAATGATTTAAGACTGTAAGAAGTGTTACCGAGCTGTGCCTCCAGCACATCAAAGCAACTCAATGAAGCAAAAACACACTGAATTCCACATGCTCACTCTTCCTTCATACACAGAAAATCAGCTTAAGTATTCGCAACCCTTCGGAGTCATGCCCCATTAAACATTTTTGAGCATAACTAATATGAGCAGCTATAAAAACATGTACACACCCTGATAAAAATCATTGCAGAGATCATAAAGCATCAGTGAAAAGCATCAGTTATAATCACAGAGGTTAAGATGGAGTTCCATAATGAATTATGCAGGTGTTTCTGCATGTCTGTATTTGTAATAACATTTATTAACTTTTAAATAAACGATGCAACTGTCTTAGATATTCACATGCTTATGTTACTAACAAAACTTATGGGAGGCAGCCAAAGAAAACATTGGGTAGTCAGGTAGGTTATTCTAAAACACAATTCTAAACCACAAAAAAATCACAGACAATCCACACATAGCTCTTGAATGCTTCTTAGTGTTTAGTGAGATGGATATTGAAGTAAGTGCTCTGGAGATTTCCTGGAATTTTTAGAAAGGATTAAAACACTCTGTGATCGTGCTTATTTCAAACAAGACCAAACCTAGCTCTTCCTGTATATATCACATGTCTTTACAGTAAGCCTATAGTAAGATAATGAAGCTAGAAAGTGATTGCAGGGTAGACATAAAGATTGCATCACCATGTGGGCACCATAGCTCTACCCATGAAAACCGAGTAGCAGACAGTATCGTATGAGAAACATATTTTGCTGAACATTGTAACATTATTGTTAGCTTTGGCTTTACACAATAAGATAAAAAGTCTTCTGCTGCCATTTTCTCCAGATTAATGAACATGCAGTATATGTCAGGTGTCAGCACTTACCATTGGACCTTGCATTACTCCCATTTGTGCTCCACCAGCTTTATCATCAAATCCACCAGACATTTGAGCAGCAAAGTTCTGAAACAGAACAAATCCATCCTGCATTAAAACCTTTACCTTTTTGTCACCCTACTATATCCATCATTTCAACACTTCAAATATTCTGGCTGTACATGATTTACACTGAAAAGTTGTTTGCGTTTTCAACATGATGGCCATTTATGAATGACTATTCTTTTCCTCAGAGCTAATTAATTAAAACTAATTCGGCTATGCTACAGTCATATAGCTCAATGATAACACAAGTCGTAACAGGTAACACAATTCAACCATTAACATAACATACATAAAATACTAATGAATTTAGCATGATTTGTTTGATGGTTGTATACAGCCAGTCAGGAACAGCATATCTAGTTATCTACAGCACAATCAGTAACTATAAGTGTTCAGTCTATTTTGCTCTCAAGCTTTTGAATGTTTAAACCTGGTGTTGTGATGTGGTTTTGCTGATCAGATTAGTAAATGATAATGTAATTGCACAGCAGTAAAGATCAGATCATGTGACCTTCATTAATACACATCACTAAAATAAAAGAGAATTCTTCTAAACATCTCATTTGTTTTGAAAATAAAAGTATGATTGGGAGAAACTGGGGTTAGGGTTATTGCTCTTTTTGTGGTTGTATTTTCTCTTTATTGTGGTTTTATTTTTTTCAACAAGCATTAATAAAATGATTGATGCCTGTAGTCATTAAATCAGAGACTCCAACCACTATTGATCTCAGAAGATGAATATTACCGTCTGTCCTTTTAAGATAAAACAACTTACTCCACCAAGTCCTGGAGGCCCATTTGGTCCCGGGGGTCCAGGGGGTCCAGGGTTTCCAGGAATTCCAGGCTCACCATCTCTGCCACGGGGGCCAGGACTTCCCTAAAGACACAAAGAATCATGATGACTTCTTGATTAATTTTAGTTAGGTTTAGCGTTTACCACTTACATGGGGTGTTTCCCATCTAAAACCTTTCTTTTATGGAATTTTTCTACTTTGCTTTCTACTAAGTGTGTGTGGGGGAAGTTTCCCACCAGTTACAATTACTGACAAAATTATGTATCTTTGTAAAATTATGTATTTATACATATACATAATAAAATGGCCAACAAATTAAGGTTCAGTTAAGTGCATTAAGAGGTCTGAGGGGATGGCAACCAACCTTCTCTCCCTTCTCTCCTCTGTCTCCACGTGGTCCTTGTTCTCCTGGCGGTCCCTGTTTGGCAAAGAAGAGTGAATTAGCACGTTTACATCTAGTTCAGTAGGCTGCACATCTACTGTTGAAGGAAGCCAAGAGAATTTTAAGAATTCCAGAAATATACTTACCATAGGCCCAGCTGGTCCCCTTGGCCCCACAACCTGGGAGAAAAAATCAACAGAAAGTCAGTGTTAATTATTATGAAAGGCTTTACTGTTTACATTACAAATATGAAATAAAGATGAAAATCCACTGAATCAACACAAACATGTGGCAGACTCCATTAGCTCCTTGTTGATGGATCACCTAAGCAGCTCTGCTGAATTGCAAAGAAACTCTTCCACAGTGTACAGTATTTACATATTGCCTGAAACAGTGGCTGGATTGATGCGGACCTGAACTTTGATTGACATTTATAACCAAGAAACTACTGACAACACAGATGTTCAGATTCAGATGTAAAAACTTACATCTGTTATGTCTCCTGGTTCCCCTTTTTGTCCCTGTTAAATGATAAATGCTGGTATTAGTCCTGATTTGAATACAAAATCTTATTAAAGAAAGTTTACTATTGCATGTTGTTCATTTAGAGTTTTAACAATAACTTTTGTTAGAATTGTAAGCACGCAAAACATTTAAGATGAAATGAGTGCATGTAGAAGTATTTTATCTCTAAAGGTGTTATCCCTACTAATTCTGACTGATTCTTTAACACAGCAGACCAAACACAATGTTTCTAGACAGGATGAAGGCCAGACTTAATCATACCTTACAAAGGTTTTAAAACACAAATTAAACAAACTCACCTTAGCACCTGGCAACCCTGTTATTACCGCATAAAGAATATAGAAAGAAAAACAATGTTAAAATAGTATAAAACAACACTTAGCAACCCTACACACTTTTTTAGTTGGCAGAGCCTGAATGACTTTACAGGTCAAATTATAGCCGTCTTAACTGTAACAACCCATCTCCACTGTAAATACTTTAGCCATTCATACAGTATATAGTTGCTACCCTGAGGAACACTTCTACCTTCCCTGATTTTTGAAACATTGGTGTTTATTGTTTTCACATTTACAGTTATGCATTTGACAGACACTTTTATCCAAAGCTTACAGCGCAAAGTTATTATCCATAACATTTGCGCTGCTAACGCAATGCTTTACCAACTGAGCTATATAGTATATACTAATGTTTTTGTTTAAAAAACAGAGATGATTTGGTATTATCTTATACAAAAGTTAACTAAAAATGTATATACATGTTATTTGTCTATTAAATGTAAATTAGGTGTATACACATTTTTTTCCCTATGGCTTGGTAAACATATTGTGAAAACAAATTACAACCTGCCACCTGGTGTAATTTGTTATAACAAGTTTGACTGATGTGAACAGTAGCAAACAATGAGACATTCTCTAAAAGGGGCTTTGATTTAAAGCAGATGTCAGTGATCTGCTCAAATTACAGTCTGTGTTTAGGAATGAATCAGATGTGAAAATCCAATTTAAATCCAGTACAAAAGAATACGGAGCAGCACATTTAAGAAATGTTAGAGTTGTTTTGTTGGTTCCTTTCTTGAATGGGTAAATGTTTGTAAAGTTGATCAGGAGTAATATTCTTAACTCTGACTATAAACCACTTGGAACTTTTTCTTTTTACTGGACAAAGTTGAAACTCTACACCATGTCCCTCCAAATGATTCCCATATGTGTTCATCAGCTCTTTAGCCTGCAGTGAGAGCCATTTCAGACAAAGCCAACATTGAGTCTCAGAGTTAGTCTTTTCTTATTAATAAATTATTTGTTGTGTTGTTTTGGGTTCATTTTTTAAGCATCCATACATCCATGATGCTGATACAATGATGACATAAAGATATCACGGATCATGTTTAAGGTGCTTTAAAAAATCCCCAAATCAACCAAACAGATATAAATACAAATGTAATTTATTTATATAGCTGAGGAATAAATAAATTACAACCAGAGGAGGAGGGCTGCTGAGCAGCACAGACTGGACAGCACTCCCCAAACGGAATCTCAGGTTTGGGACAGTCTTTTAGCTCCTCACAGATGATTTCATCACACAGCACCGTGCCAGTGTCGCATACACAAATGCGACATGGCTCTGGTTTCCACACATCCTTGTCGCTATAGAGCTGGCCGTCCTGCATGCAACCACCTGGATCCTCTGTGAAGATTGTGAGAAGAAGCAGGAGGTGAGAGGTTACATAGGAAAAGTTCAATAAAAATCCGCCCTTTGAATTAAATTAAAAATAATGAAAAAAAGAACATGACGTTTTATGTCAAACGGAAGTGGCGATACATTTATAAAGGATAAGTATGTACCGTTTTGGCGTTTTTGCTGTCTAGCAGAAAACGATTATCATTGTTACACTCAAATGCACACACCACAAGGTGGCAGTACAAAGCCGATATTGGTAAATCATTCGACAGGTTAATGAACATTAATTTCCAAGTCTGGAGTCTCAGTGCATTAGTCTGCCCTACATCTAAGGTTTTCTTTCATTTGTTTTATGTCAACAGCGGTTAGTATAACGTTTAATCAGGTCAGTAGCAGGCCATGCAGCTCAGCTTATTTAGTTCCACTTGTAAAAAGCTGTGCAATAAGAAAGTGTACGGCGTAGTCATATCATATGCTTGTTTACCTTTTAGGCCTGGTTGTTTTCTGTTAATTCATGGACCCCATATGGCAATGAATGACACCTTTGTGTAAAGTAAAGACTAAGCAATTCACAAGCTTTTGCCTAAGCTAAACACTAGACACAGGAAGTGTATGCCTCTGAACTGCCAGTTCAAACATGCCAAAGAGAGTGAAGAATGGACAGCTTTCACTCACACACACACACATTTTAGGCATTCCAAGCAAAGATCTTATTCAGACCTTATTTTCGATTTCTTATCCTTACTGATCATTTTCATTATGGTTGATCATTATATACTGTACTACAGTTTTTTTCATTGAAAGTGGAAAACTTTATTTATCTACTACATCTTACAGCCTTTAGTTTTTCACTTTTCTGACCTCTGCATAGGCTCACATAGCACATTAGAAAATGCATAGGCCAGATCCCTTTTAAAATTGCAAAATAATGATATGATTGATTGTTTAACAAATCTCTCCATCTCTTCAGGGAGCTCTAATGAATGTTGCATGTCTTTTTGCAACAACAACTCAATTGTTACCTTTTGGGCTCACTTTTGCTCTTTCTGTGTGCCTTGTCTTTTAAATACATTTTATAGTATTCGTTTCTTAAAAACAAAAAAAAATCTTTTAGCTTATTGTATTTTTTCTTTCAAAAATAACACAAAAGAATGTGCCTTGCTGAATTATAATAACTGCCTCTGTCCTTTTCATGTTTTTCCAATAACACTAGACTGCCAGACAGTCTTCTTTTCTTGGACTATTGTAGCCCCTTAGGTAATTTAGAAAACAGATGGAAGCACTTTAACTCTATGGAACAGTAACTCTGAGGCCCATCAAAAGTAACTTCAGCAGCTGATGCACTTCTGCTCCTTTCATAGTTATTCGGCCCTCTAAGTAAAACATTTCAAAATGGTGAAAATTCAAAAACGTTTGGGGCATTTTAAGCAAGTCTGGATCTGCCCTGGTGGCCCCTGACAGCAATGGAATGTGCGCTTTTGCAGAGTCTGACCAGCTGAGCCTTCAGGCCACCACCAGTGCATTAGCAAGAAATACTAAAGTAAAATAAGAGTCAATGAAATAACCCAAAATAAACAAACCAACCAACCAACCGCGCTTCTATGCGTGACTGTGTGCGTGAGTGTGCACAGGAATTTCCCGCAGGTGTCCTGAGGGATGGAATGCCTTAAATTCCTTCATCTTCACTTTCTTCATAACGGTCTTCTGTAGAAACTCAGACTAACTGTTTGATGATAGTTGATAAAAGTCTAAATGTGTCATCTAATAAATAAACATTATATATATATATTAATGAGTAAATATTCATTCATGTATAGTGACAAGAGTCGTGTATCTTGTCATTTTGCCTTTGACTATACCTGACTCTCTTTTTAAACAATCAGGCTATTTATGTTAAAACAAACAAGTTTATTTAAAGCGCAGCTTCTCATTTGTCGTTAGAATCAGAGTTAGAAACTTACGTTCATCCTCCTCCTGGCATCTGATAACGGCCAAAAACGCAACCTGTACCAGCAGTAAAGTCCGTGAATGCGCCGATAAGAGCATGTCTAAATAACAGACATGCGTCTTTTCAGAAAGAAAGAGAAAGGCTTTAAAAGTTAAGAATGCGGTCTCTAATACAGGACATGAAGCTTTGCGTCCACACTTTTCAGCACTGAAACCAGACTCTCGCGTTCGGACTATTTTAGAGACCTGTAGGTTTCAGTCTACATTGCTTTAAATGAGCAGCCGTATTTTCAGAAATAAAACTCCAGCCCCTTTTCCTCCCCATGAAGCTGAAATCGGAGAACCTCTTTCCCCCAGACGCCTCTCGCATTTTAGGTTACGTCTACACTAATCCAAATTCATTTGGAAACTATTTTTTATTTATTAAACGGTCTTCCTCACTAGCGTTTCAAGCGTTTTGCAGAAGTTCTTTACTCGCAATTGAATGTCTAAAAATGCTTACGTTTTACGCAATGTGTAACTCTGTTGTATCCTTAGTTTTCTTTTCATTTAGCACCAAGCGCTAAAAACGTATTGTAATTGGGGACATGTTTATTACATTCTTGGCTTTAGAAATACCTGTTACTTTCGTACGTACTGACACAACAAAAAGTTATGGAATTTGTGTCAATTGCTTGAATCCTTCCCTTATGACATGTCAATAAATATGCATAGGCAATGGACTTCCGACTGTATCTTTGTTAAACATTTTCACAAGACCCTTTACAGTTTTTTTTAAAATCCTTTATACAATCACTTTACGATTGTTTAGTTGTACTGGGTTATACCTAGTTTTAATGGCTTTTCCTAATCTTATTTTTTTTAATCATATCATTATCAAGATATAAAAAACAAGTTATCAAGAAGTAAACCAAGATAGGGCAGTTCCAGAAATACCAAGAGCAGAAAGATGTAAGATTAGAATACTAAGAGAGACTGTGTCAAAAGCAGTGGAAAGATCTAACAGAATTAGAATGCCAATAAAGCCAGAGCATCAGAGTCAATGGTAATAAGAAGGTCAACAACAACAAAAAATACATGTTGGCCAATAGTATGTTATAATTAGCTGAAATAAGCAGAAATGTTAGGGCATGTCAAAACATCTCAAGGGCCCCAAAATCACCTCACAGACCCCAGGGGGTTAAGAAGAGCTGTCTCAGTGCTGTGAAGAGTGTGAAAACATTTACGCATTTGGCAGGTGCTTTAATACAAAGAAAACTTACAGTAATTCAAGTTATACATAGTTACCATGTGCTCTTTGGAAATCGAACCCACAACTTTTACTCTTATAAAGCAATGCTTTACCATCTGAGTCACAGGAACACTAAAATAAACTTGACTGAAAACATTCATAGACGTTATGACATGACAAATATGACTAAAGTTGAGCAGTAACAACCTTTTTAACTAGCAGACTTGAAAATGGTCTGTAAATGGCCATGTCAGAGGGGTCAAGACTGGCTTTCTTTAACACAGCTGCAGTTCATAACACCAGTTCTAAGAAGATGAGAAATGAGATGTGTGAGGCAGTGAAATAACAGGTGCAGAGTAGAGCAGTAGGAGCAGGATGAAGATGACAGAAAGATGGATTACATTTTTTGAGTAGGTCAGAGATATAAGCAGGGATTGGAGAGTCAAAATCAGTGAAGGTACCAGGTGAAAAATTAAAGGGGAAATCATGTGTCACAAAGGTACAGATTTGACTTACAAATGTACAGATTTAATTAACAGTATTGGTTTAACAGAACTGAGGTTCTGGAAAGTTACGGCAGATTCACCCACAGCTGTGGGAAAGGCATTTCACAGTTTAGCTTGATAAAGAGGTAATCAGAAAGTCCAATCTTAGAGCCAGACATAAAAATATTATCTAGACCAGCAGTACAAACCAAATCAAATGTGTGGAAAGTCAATAGGCTGTATGTGTAACAGAACGACATGAACAATAGATTAATTGCAGCAGATGAACACAAATAATCAGGTAGGGTATATGGTAATGGTGTGAGAAGTAAAAGGATTGATGAATGTAGATGAATGATATCCATTATATTTACAGGTTTGGAGATTGTGGATACTGTGAAATGACGGGAGGGAAGCACTGAGGACTAGATATTTAAAGATAGAAGTAACATAAGAGTTGAAGGTATTGACTGGGATGTTACTTTGGTAGACAGGAGCTAGACCATCAACCTAGATATCAAACAAGGTTGGGCAAGGTAGCTGTATTTAGGGGAAGTGAGGAGATTTCAGAGTCAAAAAGTCAAAATCAACTTTATTTAATGTTAAAACGTAGTGTAAACAAGTAAGGCAACAGTGCAGATATAAGTTAAGTAGTGAGTAGTTAAAGTGACTAGGACAAACAGGTCAAGGGATAGTGCAGCCCATGTGACTGGTGGTAGTCTTGAGTTGGATGTATGTATGTGACAGAGGGGTGTGTGTGGGGGTTGACAAAGGGTCAAAGATTGTCCATAGGTAGTGCAGAAGCTGGGAGGGGAGGCAAAGCTGGAAGAGAGTTGGGCTTCCTGACAGCATGGGGAATTAAGCTGTCCTTCAGTCTGCTGGTCCTGACCTGAAGATTCCGCAGTCTCTTTCTGATGGCAGCAGACAAATGAAGATGCGTGTCAGGTGTGTCGGCACATGATGGATTATTGTGTTCCCTTTTCAATCTGGGGTCCATTGCTGTGGCCTGAAAAAAAGCTTGGATATCATCATCCTGATAGCGCTGAGAGAGATTCTTCCACACCTTTTCTTTGAGGGTTGCTACATTGTATCTTCATCCTTCATGGTAAAATGCTCTTCCAGTTTTTTGAGGATGGGTATGATCTGTTCACAGGTAGCATTTTTTCACATGACACACAGTGTGGATGTAAAGAGGACTCTCATGAGCCGGACAACCTCCTCAGCCTTATGGGCGTCCTCATACTTCAGACAATCTAGGTGGTCCTTGGGTCCAAGGCTGCTGCTTGTATTGCTGGATACTGCGCCATGAATTTCTCTATCATAAGATAAAACGTTGCATTTCTCTGTCTTAACCTGATGAACTCTGTTGCACTTGTTGCAACAAGCATCATCTGTATCCACTTGAGTAAAATGTAACCATACTTTAGGCCGCATGTTTCTCTCCGCCATCGTCAGTTTGGCGGAGAGTAACAAGCGTCAGACCTTATTGATACTACGATACTGGATTTCAGGCTTTGAGGTTTGAAATAAAGTGCAGCACATCTGTTTCATTGACACATCTGTCGGATTTCTGTGAAAATCTCAGGGAGATGGCTGGTTTGTTGGTGCAAAGCTGCATTTTCCCTCTTCATCTCCTTCAGCATGGCTTTAAGCTCTGGCAGCTGTTTTAGTTGCCTTTGCAATGCAGCATTCTCCTCCTTTATTGGTTGGTCAATATCCATTGAGAACACTGTTCTAAGACTTGGCCCACTGGTGAAGTGGATCTGGAATGCCAGTTCTCCCTGGCAGGTAAGCATCCATGATTGCCGTTGATAAGACCCAGCTCCACTGAGCTCAAAGTCTTCTAAGTAGGCTGGAGAGTTAACTCGTCTCCTTGGTCAAACAGCAGGGGCTTCTCTCTCTGGGCAAGATATGTTTGTTGCAACCCACACATGAAAAAACCATGAACCATGAAAAACTGCTCACTACTCTTGTCTAACTCAGCTAGGTGTGTGGTTCTGTAAAACAGTATTGAGGATGAGTAGGGCAGAGACATATCCGCACATCCTGACTGCCAGGACTGGTCTGGCTGGTCTGCCAGTTAGAAAATTGCAGATCCACTGACAAAAAAATGGGCTGAGTCCCAGGTGCTCTAGCTTGGTGGTGAGTGTGAAGGGGATTATGGTGTTAAACACTGAAATGTAGCTCACAAACAGCATTCTAACATAACTCCCCTTTCTAGAGTCCAGGTGGGTAAGTGATGGGAGACGGCATTGCCAGTTAAGTGGTTTGGGTGGTAGGTGAATTGTAATGGATCCAGTGATGAAGTCATGATGAAGTCTCTGGCCAGCCGCTCAAAGCACTTCATAACTACTGAGCTCAGGGCTACAGGGCGGTAGTCATTGAGGAAAGCAGGTTGTGATTTCTTTGGGACAGGAACAATGATGGACTCTTTGAAGCATGTGGGGATTGTCAACTGGGTTAAGGAGAGGTTGAATCTTTCTGTGAACACTGGTGCTAGCTGGTCAGCGCAGGCTCTAAGGACATGACCTAATATACCCTCTCAAAAAAAAGATGTTTAACAAACATATTTCAGAATTATAAAAAGATTGCATAACTCAATAATAATAATGTTTTGAGATAGTTTTTTGGCAAGGTATGTTTTGTGACAGTTATTGTTTTGGCACCCGTATATATAGATAGATTATGTTAATACGGCTAGACAAAGGACGGATACATGGATGCTGGAGGTTAAGAACTAGTTCTAGTTCTTATACAAACTGTTTTTTTCAATATTTCTGTTTGTCAAATGCATTAACTGATATATGGAGAAAATTAAACCCCACTGCTATACAATTCTCTTGGTTCAAACCAAATGCCACTTCAAAACCAAGAATTGATTATTGGCTAGGATCTGATTCTCTGTCAAGTTATGCAACTAAATGCAGTATTTCATGTGCCCCTTTAACAGATCATAGTGTAATCAATTTGGTATTAGAACAAAGTAAGAAATATTTGAAAACTAAAGGATATTGGAAATTTAATGCTGACTTACGAAATAACTTTTTTGTTTTGTGCTTACGTAAAAAAAGAATTAAAAAAATGGAGAGTGGTATTAAATGGGAATATTTAAAACATAAATTGAGAGAGTATTCAATCACATTTAGTAAAAATCTGATAAGAAACGACAAAAAAATTTCAGTTAATTCAAAAGATTAATAAATGCTGTTGTCAGCCTAATATGTCAGAAGAAGACAAACAAGCTTTACAGGAGCTTTTTTGCTAGAAGCTTTTCCTGTGTAAGGAAAAACAAACTTACCGAATAGGGTTTGCTGAAAGATGGGAGGCGGACCCAAATGCTGGGTTTTATTAACTTTATTGTTGCAAGGCATTATCCAAACGCAGACAGGTAATCAAGGGGCAATCCAAAAACAATAATCTAAAACACAAGCAGAGGTCAGGGCAGGCAGCAAACATCAAAATCCAAGAAACAGTCCAAAGTCCAAAAACCACGAAGAGCAAAAACCACAAAGAACACAAAAAACCATGACGAACCACGAAGAACAACGCTGAAAGACGCTGAAACCAAAAAACAGTCCAGGGAGCAATGGGGGGAGGGGGGTAAACACGGGGGGAAGTCAAGGAAGTCTGCCAGGGCAGAGCAGGCGACAGCAGGGGCCACCAGGGCGGAGCAGGCGACTGAAGCCTGAGAGCCGAGAGAGCCGTGAGGGCCTGGAAAAGCCTGAGAGCCTAGAGAGGCTAGGTAGGCTAGAGAGACTTGAGAGCCTTGAGAGGCCGGAGAGCCTTGAGAGGCCGGAGAGCCTTGAGAGGCCAGAGAGACTTGAGAGGCCAGAGAGACTTGAGAGGCCAGAGAGACTTGAGAGCCTTGAGAGGCCGGAGAGACTTGAGAGCCTTGAGAGGCCGGAGAGACTTGAGAGCCTTGAGAGGGCAGAGAGACTTGAGAGCCTTGAGAGGACAGAGAGACTTGTGAGCCTTGAGAGGCCTGAGGGCCTAGAGAGACCTGAAAGTCCAAAGGGACTTGAGAGACTTCAGAGTCTTGGGAGACTAGACAGACTAGAGGGTCTTGAGAGTGAGGGCAGTGCGGGAGACTTGAGGGCCCGCCAGGGCGGCTCGGGAGACGAGAAGGCCCGCCATGGCGGCTCAGGAGATGAGAACATCAGGGCAGGCAGCAAACATAAAAATCCAAGAAGCAGTCCAAAGTCAAAAACCACGAAGAGCAAAAACCACGAAGAACTTAAAACCACAAAGGAAGCAAACACATGGAAAGGGCAAAACAGAGATTAAGGCAATACAACACATTGCGACTTCCTGTTTGCTGGCATGCTGTTATATAGCCAGCAAACAGGAAGTCACTAACGAGGAAGCAATGAGGGGCAGACAGAGAGTCATGGGACTTGGGCTCCCTCCGCTGGCCAGTCGTTACACTATGAAACAAGGTCTTAAAATTTTATTGCCAAAACCAGGTAAAGATAAGAGATTATTAGATAATTTGGTAACAATGGTCAGACCAGGCAGCAAACAATCCAATGCGGTAAACGGGCAGGGGTCGTAGCAGGCAGAAAACAACCAATAACCAGGCAGGGGTTGTGGCGGGCAGCATACAATCAAGGTCAAAAATAGGCAGCAGTCAGTACACACATGTAAGCAGGTAAATCCAGGCAAACAAAAGCAGGCAGGGGTAATCCAAGAAATCGATAATCTGAAAACAGGCAGCTCATACAGGTCAATCAGAAATATAAAGGCTTGGTAAATGTTGGAAACTTTTTCCAGTGAAAACCAGGAGACTTCAGCAAAAACTTCAATAACTACAATAACTTCTTTATTGTAGAAGATGACAAACACAAGTTTACATGTTGGAACTACTGCTTGGGTGCTGCAGTCATCAAGTCCAACTTAAAGTTAACATACATTACATTCCTTTCAAATGGAAAACAAAGCACTTGGGTAACACAAAGCATGTAATGAAGTTATCACCTCATCTTTTCCATCAACATCAAACCATTCATGGAGACAAAAAAGTTTTCACACTTTTGTTCCATTCATTGTTCTAGGGAATCCTAAGCAAATGTCCAACCACTCTCAGGAAGAGGCAACAAAAGGTAGTTACCTACTGCTGTTTTCACCTGCCCAATGCCTGTTTTTCAATGCAATGCACATTCCTTTAGTATTCTTTATTGAGATGGGGGAGAAAAAGAATCAAATGTTCTTATTGTGACTCTCACATAAGGCAGTTAAAAACACTGGCAACACTTTGCAAGGTAGTGAAGCGCATGCTCCACTATTTATAGTTCAAAGCAGGAAGTAGGAAATGGGAGACAGAGAGAGCAAACTGTCAGTATGAAACTGTCAGGTGAGGGCTACCTCTGCTGGTGTGGCTGAACAGGCTGATTTGTTACATCATAATAATATTTGTTTAATTTTTAACATGATTGATTATAGTTAAAAGGGCTATTGTGGTACAAATAGATACAAGATTGTGGATGTTCACATTTGCTTTTCATCATGGTGGCTGAAATGTTTTGTCTATCATTTGTCAATTTGCCGATAATACAACTCTTTTTAAGTAATAAACAGCAAATTCCTTTAGCACTCCAGTTTTGAGTGTTTTTTTTAGCTTCAGGTTTACAATTGAATATGTCAAAGTGCAAGCTGATGGCCATTCATGATCACTCTAGCACATCATTATACAGGGAGTGCAGAATTATTAGGCAAGTTGTATTTTTGAGGATTAATTTTATTATTGAACAACAACCATGTTCTCAATGAATCCAAAAACTCATTAATATCAAAGCTGAATATTTTTGGAAGTAGTTTTTAGTTTTAGCTATTTTAGGAGGATATCTGTGTGTGCAGGTGACTATTACTGTGCATAATTGTTAGGCAACTTAACAAAAGACAAATATATACCCATTTCAATTATTTATTTTCACCAGTCAAACCAATATAACATCTCAGCATTCACAAATATACATTTCTGACATTCAAAAACAAATCGTGACCAATATAGCCACCTTTCTTTGCAAGGACACTTAAAAGCC
>JBAJNP010010491.1:0-16331 GCA_036877545.1 Yasuhikotakia modesta
TGCGGTTTGGGCTTGTGCCAGCGCCGGTGTGAGGCCAGGTTCGCCGGGCAGCTGAAGAGCTTGTCACATTCAGGGCATCTGTACTCGATTCGGACGATCCTGGAGCATTTGTGCTGAGCCAGAGAGAACGGGTCGGCGTACGCCTCTCTGCACAGCTGACAGATGAACTCGCCCAGCGGCTTGTCACCGGCGGCCGACTGAGATCTGGGCTTCTGCTCCACCGGCCCCTCTTTGATCTTCAAGCCCAGCACTGGAGACGTGGTGACCTCGTCCTCAAACTGCAGTTTTCTCGTGGCTTTCGCTTTCTTGGCTGCTGGTTTGCCTTTGCGCTCGCTGTCCGACGAGCCTCTTTTGGTGGTTACTGAGACCGGGTTGCTGGTACCGGTTCGGTTGCTGTTGCTGGTGCCGATTTTAAGATCCACGGGAGCGAACGGGGCGTGATCGGAGCTGTTGGGCGCAGCTGGAAAAGACTCAGCGGAGATGGGTGAGCCCAGATTGAAACGCCTCTCCAAACACGCCCTCTCGTGCTCGCTGCTCACGGGACGCGTCGGGCTGTAAATGGATCTGTACACCGTCTCCGGGTTGCCGAACTGCACCGGTTTCGCCTCCTGTGCGGAGTTCAAAGCGCCTGAATCCGTACGCGGGGATGCCGGACTGTGCGCACGCGGCGCGCTCGCCTCCTGCGCGGCTGGAAACGCTCCCTGTTCGTCCTCATCCGAACGGACCCGGTACGAAACAGGTGTCGCCTTTCTGTTTCTCTTTACTAAAAATCCTCTAGGCATCTTGACCAGCTGAAAGGCACTTTAGAGGAGCTGAATGCAGAGGCACGCTCGGCGCTGTGTTCGCACGCGCGTGGCGATCTTTCAATCCCAGAGACATAGCAGCACTCGTTTTAAACACAAACGGTGACATTGTTCTCGCCCCTCGCCGCCTCATCCAATCAGATGGAGCCGGAATCCCTGTGGATCTGGGGATGGGAGGGTCCGCGCTGGGGAGGGGGCAGATCTCAGCAGATGTACCTGAGCGTTATTATATTAGTGCGCGTCGGGCACACGCGGGTTCCTCCTCTTTCCACGCTCGGATGCGCGCTCTCAATGCGCACGTGCCCCGCCTTTGTCAGCCTCCTTCAGAGCGTCTTCCTCTCAGAGCATCACAATTTGAAATTAAAATGGGGGAATGACAACAAAGAGGTGAAACGTGTCATTTGTTCAGCGCTAACCGCGCGCGCAGAGGCGCTTTAAACGTGAACGCGCAGGAGAGGTTTAGCGCCGTTTATCTCCCAGCTGATCGCGTATCAGACGCCGCGGGTTCAGGACGTGCGCCAGTTGAATGCCGGACGTGTTAATCACTCATTGCGCACATACATAATTCATAAAACAGCCTCTCGTTTGCATCACAAAAGACACGCGCGTGCAAACGGAGGAGACAGACGCGCGCGCGGACAAAGCGCCGCATCCTTCTGGTCAAACGACGCGTTCCTGCCGCCCGCACTGCGCCTGCGCAGCCCTCGTTGCGCTCATGTATGATGATGTCATTCCAACACTCGTCATACTGGACAGTCTCGTCATTTCCATCATTCAGCAAAACTGCCCTAATGAGCGATGACGTCACCGCAGCCCTGGTTTATGACCGGCGGATGGTGTTGAACAGTTTTTGTATTTAACTACTCAAAAATACCATCAACAATAAGAGTTACTATTAAACCTAAGCACAGGTTGTATGGTGTCTGTGGTTTTCTGCCTGTGTTCATTATCATACAGCCTGTCAGACTTCCCCTGGTCTGCCCTTATCTGCCCCAGCGCTCATCAGATACATACATACAGTATTCAGAGGAGACGTTTAATGAATGAAGAAATACGCTGAGAAGCTCTACATGTGACAGGAGCATTATGCTTTATTTGCTCAGCCCTGCCACACTGTGTGATTCCCCCCAAACATATGCAGGATACAGAAGTGATTAATAACTGCTAATGATGATGTCACTGATTACAGCAGCCCCGGCTGTGCAAACATGGTCAGATGATATCTGTTATACTTCAGATAATGCAGCAGAGTCTTCCTCACAGCAGACGCACTCTCACTCCTCTGAAACATCTCACAGAGTCTCCTCTGAGGATCTGCCTCCGCTTTATCTTCCACTATCTTCTGAAGAACATCCACCATGGCCAGCAAACCATCATCAGTCTGAAGAACAAGAACAACACAAACAGACACTTTAGCTGATAACATTTCCTTTACTGTTCTTAAGCGTGTCACAGGGTAAACGCTGGGGGAAAGCTGACCTCTATTTTGGCTGAATCCATGATTTGACGAATTTCCTGCTCAAAGTCAGTGAAGCGGTCATGATAAAGAGCCAGACACCAGTTCTCTCGGAAAAAGCTGGAAAACAACACTGTGTCATTAGCAGAACACATTTCACTCTGTATTTACATGTTCTTGCATCCAAGTGTGATGTAAAACTGAATCAGTATTTGGAGCGTGTTGGTGCTGGACCTGTAGAGATCGCGGATCAGGCCCTGCTGGTAGCGCCAGCAGAGACGATTCAACAGCAGCTGGTGTTTCCCGTACAGACACTGCAGGTTAGAGACAGGAAGGAGGTTTGTGGACAGACACGTGATGCTTTCCACCACATCATACTGGCTGAGACGCAGGTGGAAGAAGTTTCCAGTTTCTGTGCGGCCCGTTACGATTTCACAACCCTGTAGGACCAGAACCATCACGTTACAGCGACACTTACAGACGGGTGGCACCAGAACCTACAAGCACAAATGAAGAAACTGCTTGGGTTCAGAGTGGTGCTGTAATGTCACACTGAATGTTACACACGTGTTCTGATGGTCCTCCGGCGTCGCTGGTCGCTGGTTTTGAGAAATGGAGGTAATTGTAGCTGCCTGGCAACCGTCCACCTGTGAATGTAAGAATTATAACTAATTATTCCTTATAATGTTCAGATTTGCATATGAAAAACTAACAGTTTCTCTCTGTGTGCAACAGATGGTTCATTCTGTTCCAATCACTTAAACCATGATTCAGTGATGAAAATGTGCTGTCTGTAGTGTCTGTAGTGTCAGTCAGAATTAGACAGAAGAGCTACTGGGCGACACGCTGTGATATTCTTACATCTGTGGAATCTTGTTTCTCATCCAGCAGGTGATAATCTGTCAACATTTACTTCAGTGATTACACACTGAATTCAGAAGAGAAATATGGACCTTGTGTCTTGGCTTGGCTGTAGACTGGAATCAGGTGGTCCGGTTCAGATGCTGAGCTCACGGGACGCTCCGCCGTCGGATCGAATAAAGGCAGAAGAACAGATGCCAAACTCTGCCCCACTTCCTTGGAGTTAAAGCTGGCGCCAGTCCACTGGTCGGCATGGTAACGGCGGGAGTATTTGGTCAGGGGTCCGGCAGCATATATGAACGGGTCATTGGTTTGGAAGGTGCTGTCAATCACCAGACGGCCATCGAACACTAAACAGGCGTCATTAATGGCTCTGAAGGCGTCAAAGTCAACAGACTTTCTAGAGAAGTTAAATAACACCTGAAAAATCCCACACAGGTAAATGTTTTAACTTTTAATATGACTGATTTGAAGGTCTGAGTTATTGTTTAGGAAACACTCACTGCACAATCCAACCGTAGAGGCGGGCCATCAGTGATGAAAGTCACAGATGTGATTGGATCAGAGAGCTGTCCATCATTGACTTCAGCCAGCCGGCAGCAGTGATGGACGTGGACGCTGTTGTTCTCCAGAGCCCGTCTGACTGCAAGCTGCACTGAGGGCTCGTGAAAACAGGACAGTGGAGGGTTTGCAGGAGGATGAACTACATGAATCCGCCCTCCACTGACACCCATCTGCAGAAGAGCCTCCACACAGGTGTAGACATCTATGGTGTCACCATAAACCACTGCATGCCCTGCACACACACACACACACACACACACACTGACATCATGTTACGTTCCCCAGTAACATCTGCTTCACCTCACAGCAAAATAAACTGGATTCACGGCGGGGGAGAAAAGCAATTTATTAAAGCAGAGATAATATCATGAAACTGAGAAGATCACTTAGCAACCATGAGAAGATCCTATTAGCTTATAGGAAGAGACCCCCCCACTCACACACACACCATCAGTGCTGGATTGATGTCATTGAGATCTTTTGTGAAGGAAGGTGTTTGATGTTAACATTTGGGTTCTCAAGGATGAAAGTAATCGGGCAGAGCTGACAGAACACTCACAAACTCACACACTCACACACAAACTCACACACAAACTCACACACAAACTCACACACTCACACACAAACTCACATACACTCACACACAAACTCACATACACTCACACACAAACTCACATACACTCACACACTCACACACAAACTCACACACACTCACACACAAACTCACATACACTCACACACAATCTCACACACACTCACACACAAACTCACATACACTCACACACACTCACACACAAACTCACATACACTCACACACACTCACACACAATCTCACATACACTCACACACAATCTCACACACACTCACACACACTCACACACACTCACATACACTCACACACACTCACACACAAACTCACATACACTCACACACACTCACACACAAACTCACATACACACACAAACACACACTCACACAAACAAACAAACACACACACTCACACAAACATCGCAATGTAATCAGATGATGGCTTTAAAATCACTGCATTATAAGCATTAGATTTGTCATTTTTATACAACAGCAGCACGAAAGCTTTCAGCAATATCACACTGTATATCACCTGTTTAACAATGGAGTTTGTGGCTGGAACTATATTATAACAGTGGATTCTGCCTGTAATGAGGCATGTGTATGTTAAACAGGGATCATAGAACTGGGGATTTCCATATGAACTGTGCTGAACTCTTGCCAACTAGAGCTTTAGTTTTATAAAGCAGCTCAGCTCTGTCCATGGTGCTGAACTGCAGCCAAACTCTGTGTGTGACACACACCCCACTCCAACTCTCTAAACCTCTGCACAACATCTGCCAGCAGATCACAACAGCTCCTGCCAAATCAATCCTGACGACAGCTTATTTATGAAGCCAAAACTGAGCAGAACACAGATATTATTCACGTACAGACGGTGCGATTAACATTCACTGATAATTGGATTAATAAAAGAGGCTGTAATTAGTAAATATAATAATCAGCTTAATCAGACAGATAGCAGAGGCTCATCGCTGTCTCTGCTGATTTAATTCTTAGCTCACCCGGCTAATATTCATTTTCCCCAGTAAATGGACAGAAAGAGAGAGAGAGAGAGAGACAGAAGGGAGGGGTGCTCGTGTTAATTAGTTATTTGTTATGCTTTGACAGCTGAATAAAACAGTGGTTTGATAAATGATAGAATTGTTGTGTTACACTTATCACAAATATTTAGTATTCTGAGAAAAGCAGGCAGGTGAAATGATCAGAAAACACACACCTGTCTGCTCCAGGAAGTTGTGAAGGAGCCAGCGATGGGCGTCTGTGCAGTCGTGCTGCTCGTTGAGGGTGAAAAGGTTGGACGGGATGGGCTGCGGGTTCTGACTGCTGCTGATGTCAGTACTGGTAAGACTGGGAACCTGTAACATTCACACAGATCTTATAAAAGCTTTAGGCTGTAGTTTATGCTTCACACACACATCACATCAAACATGCTCTTCGTGGACTACAAACTTCTACACAGTATCTAGACCATGAAACTGCACACAGACTGAACAATGATCATGTTCTGACCTGATACTGAAGGCCGGTGCAGAGAATCAGACAGTCATAATTTACTTCTCCATCACTCATCAGTTCCACACGTTTGTTCTCGCGGTCGATGGCCCTCATCTTACCCGTCACCACACTGATCCAGGAGCGAAATGACAGCTGGCCGTGATCCTGATCACTGTAGCAGTGACTGCAGAAGAACAGATCCCAGATCAGTCTTCAATTCTAAACACCAGCTATGAAAGGAGAGATTTTAAGAGTATTTCAGTCAGAGGTAAGAGCTCCTGTGAAAGCTTTGATGTATCAGTGGTTGGATCAGAGGATTAGATTAGATCTGCAGAACATCTCACAGATCTAATGAAGCTCAGCTTCTGCGTTTCATCAGAACACATGAACTGAAGCTCTGCTGTAGGTCTGACTCACTGAACAATGGCTAATGGATTTTGGATTGTGACATTCAAAAATAAGATTAAACAGATGAAATCCAAAACAGCTTTAAAGAAATAGTTCATCCCTGAAATTTTTGTTCTCACTCTCATGTCATTCCATCCCAGAATGATTCACTCTTCATCCATGAAATATAAAAGATGTTACAGGCCAGAATGTCTCAACTTCTGTTTCCACAGCAGCAGAAGAGGATGGTGACACTTCTCACATCTTACATCTGTGATAGAAACGCTGCTCTCTCTCTCTCTCTCTCTCTCTCTCTCTCACCTCTCAGACAGAAAGGAGATGTTGTCAGGAGAGCAGTGATCTGGAAGGCCGTGAGTGGAGATGAGGGTGAGGTTGTTGAATCTCAGATGAGGGCTGGAGAAATAAATGCAGGAAACAGAACATGAACAGAAATATTTGGGATAAGTGATGAATAAGAAGTCAGCTAAAAAACTAGTTAAACATGCATATTTTAAACTCTCTAAAAATAATGTAAATAATGAAAAACAAATACACACAAATATGAGTCTGTCATCATACATGTTCTGAAGATGAAAACACAGTTTAAGTGCTTTCATTCAGTAACCTGAGCTGTCGATCACATCTCACCTGTTCTGGGTAATGAGGCCATTTTTCCTGCATTTTTGTTCTTTTTCTCTGTTCAGAAATGAATCTATTGAATGTTTGCAGAGCAGTAACAGGGTCTGAACAAAAGCAGGCGGTGTGTGTGGGGTTATTCACAAACACTCCACAGACAGATGCTGAAATCTCGTCATTTTTACTGCTACACTGGCCTGCATTAAACCGCTTTCTTCCCCGGCCCTGGCCGTAAAAGCCTCTCCTTTTGTTTTCTCTTTTTTCCCTCTTGTTTTGTTTCCTGTGTGTAGTGGTCCCCCCTCGCCGCCCCCCCCCCCACATCCCCTCAGGAGTGTAAAAAGGTCTCTTGTCATGCAAATGACCTGTTTTGTATGTGCTAGAAAGACATGATCTCTATCTGTGGCAGGAGAGGAAATCAGGCCAGTGTGCTGAAAGAGTGCTGCGGTTCGGTTCTGAATCACTGCGGTTCTGAGCGGCTGCGGTTCTGAACAGGCTTAGCCTGCGCTGTGTCACTGTTGATCAGACAGAGGACACTGGACACACAGATGCGGGTCTGTGTTCCAGCAGTTTAAGTGATGCAGACAGACGGGTTTTCATGCATGTTTGATGACTGCAGTCAGATATTAGTGACAAACGCAGCAAATAACACAACTTTTCATTTGTTTCAGCATGTTTGACAGGAATTAAACTCTTTTTCACCAAAACTATTTACTTCAGCTATTTACATCTAACACAACATCTACAAATACAAGGAAAACAAATGAATAAGAAATGCAGAGAGATTTTCTGGTTTCAGTGTGAAGTATGAGTGATTTGAGGAGTAAATGGTGACGTGTGTAACATGTGAAGACGGCTCACTGCTCCGGCCTCTTATCTGCAGCTCACAGGCTGCTGCTGTGGCCAGTGTCTCACTGCTGAGTTTAGGGGCCAAACTGGGGCCAAGCATCTTTATCGGCCCTCTATGGTCCTGAATTTCACCCCGTCCTCAGGGGTGATAAAGGACAAGTGAGAGAGTGGGGGGGTGGGTTTGGCGTGACAGATAAGCGCTGTCGGACACGGCCTCCACCTCCTCCATTAGTCAGGCGGTCTGTACAGGGGCCGGCCGGCCGTAAGTTTACTGGACACTAACTGCCTCATTAGTCAGGTCATTAGTGACAGCAAACACCAATTCTGGACCAGAGAACAGCAGCGGGCTAATTAAAGGGCCAGCGCGTGACCCCTGCATGCTGCCAGCGTTAGACAGCTGCGTGCCCAAACTCCCTGCCAAAACACACACACACAAGCGCAGGCAAGCGCCGGTTGCCAGGCAGTTATCAGCTCTCAGGAAACAAGAATGGCTTTAAATCGCAGCTTTGTTTGGACAAACACTGAATCCAAACGCGAGACATCTGCAGATATCCTCTCTGAAGAACTGCATTTCTGCAAACTCAAATATTCCAGATTATTAACACAACAAAATTTTGAGTCATTGTTAAACTGAATGACAGTGTTTGTTTTACATCCGCTTCACTGCTAAACCAAACCAAATATAAATCACACCACTAAAACTAAAACTGTGATAAACGTTTCCTGTGAGGAATCTGTCCGTCTTTCCAGGTCAGGAGTTTCACTGGCCTCAGCACAACACAGAGATGTCTGTCCTATAATCCAGAACTCAGCTATTAACTGGACCTGCTGGTCTGAGTGTTATTATAAAAGCCATAAGCTCAGATTTCATGCAATCACTGTTTCTGTCTGAGAGTCACTCCCACTAATTATAATCAACCAGCCGTCCACCTCACAGACAACAACCTGTTTCAGGATAAAAACTCCTGTTGCTTTTTCCACAGCAATCTCACAAATACTGTTAAGAGTCTATTATGATGTTTAGGGTTTGATTGAAGAAGTGTTTCTAAAACAGACACACTCACCAGAAGACCAGTGCCTCAAGGAAAGCTAAACCTGTGTCTGATGCTCCAACCACCACGATTCTGCTGTTGACGGACACCTTCGGCTCCAGAGTGAGTTTTCTGTTTGTGTGGTACAGAGCAAACGGAGTCTGTCAGGAAGAAATCACACAACAAAATCACATCACTGCTGCTTTTTCTGTGACACAATCACAGCCACATAGTTAGTCTTACTAATCAAGTTTAAATGACAATTCCTGATATTAGTTATTGGTTAGGTTTAAGATTAAGGGGGAAAAGACTGAATGTTTTCAGGTTAAATATCTGAGATCTGCAGGCGTTGGTGTCTCAGATTAAATATTTGAAAACTATCGTTCTTTCCACACAGATGCAAATGGCAGATCAACACATTCATACTGACGCTCTGAATGTTTGCGTTTCTGTCAGTTACATTCAGCTAACAGGTTTTCTGCACACGGATGATCAGCTTAGAAGGTTTTCCTGCACAACAATAGTTTAATTACAGCCAGAGACACAGTGTGTTTCATTCAGCACTCATCCATCAAAAGATACCAGCACACTGAGGAGGAGAAAGCATTTGCATTAGCCAGCACTGTAACTAATGTAAAAAGATGGAAAATTCCTAATGTTGAAGAGTTTCACGGCGGATATCCAACCAACACCCACTCCATCAACATTTCAATCAGCTAATATAATGCACTGAAACTTTCAAATGCCCCCATTTTCATCCAGGAGAGAATTTTCTTAAAGCAGATTTAGCGGGAGGGACACGTTGAATCAATTGAAAGAGAACATCTGCCGTCTTTACTAATCACTCGCTCTCTCGTTCTGTAATTGGCCCTTCAGCATGAATAATTTGAGGGATTTGTTCTGTGGTACACCTTATCCCACCTAAAACAGGAGAACAGAAGGAGAAGCAGTGCATTCTGGGAAGAGAGACACAAAACTGTGTCATTTTATTAGAAGGAAACTGACTGATTACACAGCCATCAACCCTCAGCTCTGTCTGTAATCACTGACAGCATGAACACATGAAACACTCAAGAACTGAAATCAGAAAACAAGAGCACAGCACACTCCCAGTAACCTGAAGTCTCAGGGTCAAATCTCTCAAGCCTGTCAGGAAAACATCCTACAATCCGAAATTAAATACTGTGTGTTTTAAAAACCAGTAAGGTTACTTGCATTGTGAATAAAAATAAATCTTGGCTGTGAAATGTTACTACATACACTCTTAAAAATAAAGCTTCTTTATTTAATTTTGCTTTCTTAATCTGAAGCCATTTTTCTACTATAAAGAACCTTCTACAGATGTTGAAGGTTCTTTACGGGCCCATACCGTTCTGTCACAGCATTTAGAGAGCAGTGCACCTTTAATATCATCAGTGTTCTTCATCTCCAGCTGACGCTGTTACAGTAACATGACGTCAACAGAGGGTGAGCAGGTAAAGTCAACAGGTGCGTCTGACTGGTGACAATGCTGGACTTCTGTGAAACATAATGGCCTTCGTAACACAAGCCTCTGTTGACGAAGAGCAAACAGGTGTTTGAACTCTGATTAATTCATCTGAAACGGACGCAGGATTAACGCAGTCATGGTGCCCTTATCTTCTGTGCTGCCTGGACACAGGCGTTGCTGTGTTACCGAACGCAGGCTTCTTATGTGAACGGCGTGTGTGTGTCTCTCATACTAACCCTAATCACACACACACACCAAACTGAGCAAAATAAGAGCTCAGGTTAACAATCTACTGCACTTCTTTACCTGTACTGACATGTGTTGATCTTAAAATGCAGATCAGCAGGTTTTGGGGAAAAAAACAGGGTCTTTACTGCTTGACTGTGGTAACAGCAGGAATATCAAACACTGCTCTGATATCTCTACAGAAAACTGAGAGATCACATGATCTAATGTGCTTTCACACTCATGATTAATTTAACTCATTTAGATGTAGTGATGGAGAAACAGTGTGTACATTGAAATCTTCCCTCTGGCAAGTGTGCGTGACACCTCACACACACACACACACACTTCAGCAGCAGATGTGAGCTGTTGTGATGGTAGCTGGATAAGAATTGCTGCTTTACCTGTTGGAAACAAGCATAAACATTTGCCACCATCTGCTGCCGTCCATCCATCTGCTTCAATACAACCAGACGTTCAATAACCTCAGGCAAAAAACAGCCTGGCTTCTGTTTAACGTACAGCTAAATGATTCAGACGCACAGAGCACAGAACGAGGGGACACATGTGAACACACACGGCATTAATGATGGATAAATGTTAGAGAGAAACAAAGCTACCCTGCTGTCTCCTCACACTTGATGAATGATGAGTTTAATGAAATTTACAGTGAAGACAGATTCAGTTGCTGCATAGCTCCCTCTAGTGGCCCATTATTTCCAGTTCGATTGTGTTCTCTGTGAGTCTCTGTGTCAGCAGGTCATCTGAGGTTCTGCAGTGGTGCTGGTCTCACCTGTTCCTCAGTGATTTTACGGGACGGTGCGTTGATACCCAGCTGCTCCAGAGGATACATGATCTGACGTCTCGGGTTCACAGGAACCATGAAGTTCAGGACGGCAGTCAGAGAGTGAGAACTGACATCCTGACAGCACAGGAAATAAATGAAGAAATGATGAGGCAGTGATGATCTAAAGTAAATACAGTACATGCTACTACACAACAGTGTGAGTTTTGCCCACCTTATGGCTGTGATGGGGCAGATAGAGGGGGTAATAAAGGCAGGACTTGTGTCCCAGACGCAGCACCTCTTTGAAGAAATATCTGGTGTGGTTCTGGAATGATGGAAGCAGGAGGAAGTGGCACAGTCGTCCATGTTCCTGTCGCTGGTGATGACTGAAGTACATGAACCTCTCAATGTCAAAGTTAGCGCGCATAAACTCAACGTCCTGCAGAACATTTTACTCTTTGGTAAGAGAAAAGCCAGCAGCAGCATTAGCATTAAATATGTTCATTTGTTTTTACCTCTTCATCTCTGATGATTATTAAACCAACAACTTGACCCTCAGCCTGAGACACAAACGCCTGCAGTGCAATCCCATGCTGGAAATGATAAGCAGTGTTCAGTAAAGCGTGTTCAACAGTGTAGCAGTGCTCTAGTGTGCAGCTTAAAACGGACCGGGTCTTTTCGGGCCTGCAGGAACAGATCCAAGTCTTCACTGATGGATTTCTGCTGGCTGAGATTTTTAATCAAACTCTGGACTGCTGGAATATCAGACGACACTGCGACTCGCACCTGTAATGTGCTGATGACACTAAATATATCAGCATGTGTGTATTTTTCCAATCTGTGTGTGTCTGAGTGTGTGCATCAGTGTATGTGTGTGTGTGTGTACCTGAGCAGACTGATGTGATGACACAGGTACAGATCCTGTGGGAATGTGCTGTTTTCCCGAGGGATGATTCTGATGAAGGACTGCAGGAGGGGGAATTCTGGAGTCACTGTAGGCACAGACATCACACAGAAATCCCGATCCTGTATCACAACACAGACACACACAAACATCACACACACACACACATCACTTACAGCTTCACATCGCTTCGACTACAGGTCAGTGTTTCATAAGTTAAACTCCTGCATGTACTTACTGGATAGAGTTTGAACAGGTACGGCACGAGATCTGCAGATCTGTGAAATAAAGACGAGAAAAGCTCAGAATTTGTCCTGCAGGGAGACAGGCTCTCATGTTGGCCGCTAGCACAGAATGTGTTCTGGTTGGTGTCGCTGTCACTTTAAGAATTCTGCTCATTAATTACATGTTCATGCTCTGTGGGGAGTGACAGGCCTCCGTATTCCTCAACAGCTGCCCAATGAAGAGACACACAGACCAGCCCAGCATGAGCCAAATAACAGCAGAACTGATTTTCTCCTGACTGAAGCCCATTGGAGTGCCGCCAGACGGAGACAGACTGCTGCTCATTTACATTTAAACAGCACAAACTCTCACGATTTATTTACAGAGGCTGTAATTCACACTTTGTAGCATTTTAATCTTTCTGAAGTCTGTGTATAAATGTTAGTCAGTGTTTCAGTGATAGTGACGCTGTGTTGTGTAACGTGTTTGGCAGATGATTTTGTCCATGAGTTCATGTGTTTTATCAGTGTGTTTTTCCTGCTGCAGGAATATTTGACCCTTTATAATGTTTCTCAGATCTGTGATCTCACCTCATCTCAAAGCCCTTTGCCATGGTGAAGAGCTGGATGCAGAAAGCATTAGAAGATGTGTCTGAATCATCACAGGAGGCCGTCGTGTGTTTGACACTGAACTCATCAGGCTCGGGCTAGTTGGAAAAATCAGTAAACAAAAGCAGTGAGAACTTCACCAAAACAGCCACTGTACTTCAAGAGTACAGAGTTTGAAGAGTTTGTCTCTGACCTGAGACCTGTCAGGAAAAATACCTCCACCTCGCATCACTTCCTCTGTGTCCAGAACCCTGACGTTCAGTTAACACGAGAATAATAAACTCAATTGATTTTAAATGGTTATGAAAATAGAAGCGCTGATTGCCCGTGTGAAACATGCTACAGGGTTCTGGGCTGTGTGTTTCCAGGTGGTTGCTAGGGTGTTTAAACACACAGAATACATAGTGATGTTTGCCTTAGCAAGAGCCACTAAACTCACTTTCACAAAGTCTCTGGTCTCAGCAGATGAAGTGAGATGTTTCTCCTCTAGAGCTTGTGGATCTTCTGGAGTGACTGTCTCCTCTGTTTGCTCCACTGCATGTTTCTTCCTCAGATTTTCAAAAGCTCCAAGCTCAAAGCATTGAGTGAGAAGCTTCAGGTCGATGTGACCACTCACACTAACAAACCCCACCACAGACCCTTCACTCTGTACACACACACACACACACACACACACACGTGAAAGCCTTACACCTCTGGAAAAGAAAAACATCAGTAATAATTTATGAGCTTTGGAAACACTTTTCATAGTCCTCCTGTAATGTACAGTTGTCCTTCTGAACGGACGGGACATTCAGACAAAAGAGAAGCGCTACAGATGTCTGGACACAATATGTTCAGTGTAAGTATGTCCTGACAGGAGCTCTCATCTGCCGTATGTCATATAAACACATGTCAGCATGACTCGCAGAGAGAGAGAGAGAGAGACTTCTGTGTACTGCACAGCAACAACTGTGACAGGTTCTGTATAGTACACAAATAAACATAAGTGGGAGAAGATCCTGAACACGTCTGGCATGAATGAGTGGATGTTAATGCACTAACTTCACACACAACGGCGTGATTCTGCGGGTCCCGAGACTCCATCAGTTCAGACAGGAAGTACAACCCGTGAGCGTCCACCAGTGACGTCATCTGATCCCCAAACATGCCCATGATGTCGTCATGATCTTCCACTCTGAAATAAACGATATGGATATGGGAAATTAATGTAACTGAATCGTGTAAATAGCTGCAGGATTAATCGTAAACCGCCTCGTTTAGATGAATGAAAGCACTACAGCAGGTACCGTGACCTTGGCGTAATGACGTGTCTGCAGTGCGTCGTTGTCATGACATTCAGACTGCGGTTACCTGTGCACGAGCACCGAGGAACGCGCACGGATTTGCACTGATTGCTCCAGCGATTATGATGTAAATACGTCAGGTATGGTCATTTTAATATGAGTGATGAAGAGGATGGAGATGCGACCTGGCTCTGCGGACATGCAGTCGTGGACAGTGATGGTGGCGGTGACAAACATAAGCCGAACTCTCAGTCTCATCTGTGACTCTCGTCACGGGGTGAAAGATCTTCTCCAGCGCTGCTTCTGAGGACGGATCATATGAACACAAGCGTGTGCTGAAATAATGGTAACAGTGACGTCTAAACTTTAAGTGTGTTGTATACCTAGGGGGCCTCCGTAGGGAGTCACGAGGCAGATGTGTTCTAGCTGCACGACAGCATTGAAGACTGTTCTGAAAGTGACACAGATAAACCTCTGTCACAAAATCCATCAAACTATTAGCAAAGGAAACTGAGAGCGGTTCTGTTACCTGACTATCTCTTTAGCGCCCCCTATAGCGAAGCTGGGCCGAGCCACAAAGAGGCGCAGAAACAGCGTGTTGAAGGGCTGAAGGAGAAAGACTGTGAGACAGCTGTATGTTAATGGACACCGTGTTTCATTTGCTTGGACGTACAGTGAATGTTTCGCCATTGCTGTAGTTCTGGAGAAAGTTCTCCCAGCAGGTCTGATCCACCAGCTCTGCGGCGGGATGATCGGAGAAGGACGCATGCGCGAGAACTTGATCCTCAGCGGTGCTCAGTGTCACGGCCAGATTTACTTTCTCTCTGCAATAAAACATCACAATCAGTTTCAGCACTGTTAAAACCTGAGGATGAGAGAGATGCTTCAAGCTTTGACTGTAAAGTTCTGCTTTAACGTGTATAATGCTTGTATATATAGTGTTGCTCTATCCTTTATACTTGCATGGACGTAAGGGCCAGTTTAGCTCTTTTACTTTAGCACAACATTAACACTCACAGCAGGTGGATAACATCGACTCTGCCGAACACAGCAGCGGTGGATGGCGTCATCAGGTCCCTGATTTCCGCAGCATCTGACGACTCTGTTCTTCTCACCGTCACTCTTGCAGCTTTACCCGCCGATGACGTCATGCTGCTCCGTTTAACGCTGAGAAAATGTGAACAAAACAGATAAATATGATGAGATACAGCATGTCTCTCGTAAAGTAAAATGCCGACACGTTTTGTAATTGTTTAAAAACTCAGGGTAATGTATACCGTAGATAATAAACGGATTGTATTTCAGATAACATATTCCACCGTCTTTAAATGTTATCTGAATAAAATCATGTCAGAGGGTTTCTGCACGACATGATTATAAGAAAGCAAATGTAAATGTTACTATGCTGAGCAATAATTTAGATATAAAAGGAAGAAAATAACGAAACCGACCTTTCTAGTGAAGACAAATAACTTGCATTCGCTGTAAGCGGCGTCCAGTAACTATGGTGACGGGCGGACGTCAATGACGTGTTAGAGGCGCACAGTTTAGACGTCACTGCTGAACCACAGCGCGACGGTCGTTTCTAACGCTTTATCTTTTTATTAAAAAGCAGAAATATAAAAACTAAAGACCTCAAGTCGAGTTATAACACGGTTACAGGAGCCTTATCATCATGGCGTCCACAGCGGCGGGAAAACAGAGAATCCCGAAAGTGGCGAAGGTAAGAATGCGTTTATGAGTTAGCATTAGCATGCAAACAGTGTTAAGCTTTCACTATGAATATCAAACAGACACTTAGTTTATTTACTAATGAGTTTGTTTGTGTGTTCAGGTGAAGAATAAAGCGCCCGCGGAGGTGCAGATCACGGCGGAGCAGCTGCTGAGAGAAGCCAAAGAGAGAGAGCTGGAGTTACTGCCTCCTCCACCGAAGCAGAAGATCACCGACTCCGAGGAACTCAACGACTACAAACTGAAGAAGAGGAAGGTATGAGAAGAACATATAATATAGTCTAGAGAAGTACTTATAATATCACTGACTGGTCACCTGCTGACCCTGGTATGACATAGAATACCAGTACACCAGTGTTACCATGTGCAAGTACATGAACATGGTATAATAATCTTCTCCACTCATC
>JBAJNP010010492.1:2083-16329 GCA_036877545.1 Yasuhikotakia modesta
ATATATAAATTATTCATATATACATATATATGTTAAATATTAATATTAAAAACACACCTATTAAAAATGGAGTACATGAAAACATTTAGAAATATATGCATGACTGATTATTTTCACATATAAATGCAACATAATATGTAAGTTACATACAAAAGAATTGCTAACATTGAAATAATAGACTGTACAGAGAAATGGTGATGAAACAGACCTGTGATTGGACGTCTCTGTCTGATGGTACGACAGGGCTCTGAACGTGAGTCGTAGGTTATAGAGAGAGCAACAGTCACCCGCTCTTTCTTTATATATCATTATCTGAGACCCGAGACCAGGGAGGTGTTTCTTTGGGAAAGATTACTGGGCAACACAAAGTCCACCCTCAGACGCAGAGGCAATGTCCACAACGTCCACAAACAGATAAACAACTCTTACTTCAGGAGAATCAGCCCAGGACTCTAATGTCAACAGATTAACGTGCAAACCCTCAGTGTTTCACAATTTCACATAGAGATCAGAACAAGTGTGTGTGTGATATATGAAGATATAATATCTGCTGTCACTAGCAACAATAGGTGGAACTGCTTCCTGTCAGTGTGCAACAGCAAAACCTGAATGAAACGTGACTTGACACATTGAAGGGGGTCAAGCAGCTCTCAGCCAATGACGAGGAACATCCTGTAAAATCTGAAAGGTGATTGGCTTTATGGCAGGGTGGGTACGGTACCGTACAGGCCAAAAGCCAACATCTCTGAGTGTGTGTTTAACATATGATGGATTTCAGTTCATTCCAGGGCTTAATGTGAATGGGTGCAATTTTCCTACTGCAGTTCAAACCTTCAAAGTCGGCTGAAGCTGATTTTGTTGAGGCTTGTAGAATTTATTCAAGTGTCCCAGACTGTCTGTCTGACCCAAAAGAGGCTAATAATTGTATCATGTTATCTATCGCCCTTTATTTTGAAAGTGCATTTCAAAAAGAGCAAAAGGTCAGTGCAGGACTATAAACATAACTCACGTTTCTCCAGCCTCACTATATCATCTGTGACTGATCTCAGTGCCGGAGGACGACTCAGATCCAGTCCAGCTGGGTTTACTGTGAGGGAGGAGCAGCGGTCCTGTTTGTGACTGAAGTTCATGAGGCTCTGATAAGTGGCTTGTTCTGATCCTTATGCAAGAACACCAGCTTCAGCCGAACATTATCTGCTCAGCAGGTCATTCCTCCTGAAGCTTCTATCAGATCAGATCAGATCAGAGGATGAAAGCAGGTAACAGGGTTGTGTGATTGATGATGTAACAGCATAACCAAGACAGCATAAAGTGTTAATATATAATATTTATCAGAATATTTAATGTGACCACCTTAACACTGAAGCTGAAGATATCTCCAGATTTCACTGCGAGACCTTAAACTTTCAAGACCTCCAGTTTCTAGCACAATTTTATAATCTAACACACACAGATGTGTTAAGATACACTAACACACACACAGTTGTGTTGATCRTGCACTAACACACACACAGTTGTGTTGATCGTGCACTAACACACACACAGTTGTGTTGAKYRTGCACTAACACACACACAGTTGTGTTGAGTGTGCAATATTAACGCAGACTTTGCTTTCATTAGTTAATTCATAAACGTTCTGTCTGTGGCTAATCTATGTCATAACACTTGGATTGAGTACAAGAGATACAGGACTCAAGATAACAGAACAATACCTGATAGTTAACCGGATAACCAGAGCGGATAAGATGGTGAGAAAGTGACAGAGTATAATTGAGTTATTTCAATAACAGTCATTAAAGGTGGAAATATGGTTGATTTGACATTTTTGGTTGTGAGTCCGGTAATGACGTACTTACCTGAAACAGATTGATGTCATTTGGGTTCCAAGCACTGGGCTGATCAGAAAACAGGCCTCTGATTGGACGCTGCACTCACACCCCCACACGCCAGTTATGGTCAGGAGTACATCAGGGGCGGAGTCAGGAGTTGCTTCATCAGGACACACTGATTCAATGAAGCTGTCGACTGTTAAAGACAAACAGCAGCGTTTTAATGCATGTATGTAAACACCACAGACCTCACTGCTTCACTGCCCTCTGTTGCCAAGTCACCCTAACAACAGAACAATTCACCATGACCGAGCAAAAAACATTCAGCAATGTGTGAAAATCACCACACACTTCTCTTTAACACACACCGAGTTACTACATCCAGTTACATGATGATACACTCTCTATAAGTACAACTTGGAAACCAATTTCTTTTAAGGAAGTATTTGCATGTTTTAGAGACAAACTTGTTCCATTCCTGTTAGTCTTTGTTTTTCTGTAAAAGGTACCAGATTTTCTAATACAAAATAGCATCTTATAGTCTTTGATCCAAACGTTATTTTAATTTATTTGTCTATTCAGTTAAATAAATGAAAGTTTCAGGCCTTATTAGTTTGTACCTCATTTATAAAAACTAACTGAAAATTAAAACTTTAGTTTATGAAAACAGCGATTGGAGAATTTCTTTCATACTTTTAATTACAGTATTTAAGTGATTCAAATAATTTACAGATCAGTTTGAACAATTCACATTAAAACATGAACTTAAAAACAGCAGCGTAACGTAAAAAACAGTTTCAATTTAAAAACAACAGCAAAGAAAAAGTTTACAGGATGATGGTGACATGCTGCATGCCTCTCACAGTAAACACACAAAATAAAACTGTACACAATACACAGTATCTATGTACTACAAAGAGTAAATGCCTCAGGTCTGGGTACTTTACAGCTGGAACGCACTGTCTCTCAGCTGAATAACATCTGATACTTAAGTGTTGACAAGATACGAGTGTCTGTGTTTTACACCAAATAAAACCCAAAGTGATGAGAGAATCTTATACATGTGTTAGTGGTAAGGCTGCTTTGAGCTGTTTCAGCAGCAGAAATCAAGTTTAAACATCAGAAACTTTCTATTTATCTATCAGGGGTCGATCGTTGGACTGTCCGGCCCCCCTGAGTTAAAGTCACACACTGTATGCATTCCTCAGGACTGCAGGACCCTCAACAGTGAGGCTGACGATACTCAAAGACTTTACTTATTAGATTTCTTGCAAGACTCTGGCATGTTTTGCTTAATCAGGACTAGTCGACTATTCTAGACACGATTACTATGATAAACAGCTTAACTGTATTAAATACTATTAGTAATCATTTCTGCATATAAAGTACATCAAGCACATTGTAGTTTACAGTAGAATAACAGATTCCTCAAGACTCTGATCCAGTGAAACGGTCCATCATCGTGTTTGTTATCTGATCAGAGAAGACCCTCGACCGTTCAGAGACCCTCAGAGAAAAGCCATTACTGACATTATGAGCTTATATGACCACAAGGACTTTGATGTTTACACTGATTTACGTGGAGATCCATTGGAGAAAACCAAAGGTGAGATTAGATAAATTATATAACAATTTCAGTTAAAGGTCCAGTTCACCCATCATTCTGAAAGTTCTGTCAACATTTATTCACACTCCTGTCATTCAGAACCTGTATGACTGCATGAAGGGAGACGTTTAGCCACTGTAAAATAAAAATGATTCTGAACCAAAATAATAAGAAAAAACCCAATAAAAGTAGCCCGTGTCATCTGTGGGATGTATGTGTCTTCTGAGGACACACAACAGCTTTCTGTGAAAAACAAACTAAAATAATTTTCCCATTCACTGCAGTTTGTAGTCCCCATCCACTGTCACTGAATGGACAGTAACTGTGTTTCACAGAGTAATTAAATGGTTTGAAACAACACTAGGGTGAGCAGATGTCGGCAGTCTTTATTTCTGGCAGAACTGTTCCTTTAAAACTGAAAGCAGACTCATCGGTTAAGATGGAGAGCTGCAGCTCATTTTTAGCACGTTAGCCAGATAGCGAGATCTCATAGTCACTGATGGACGCGTGCGGCTGCCCCACCTTCCGTACGTTCTTGGCATTAGTTATTCGTGCAGCGATATCCACAGGTTTCTCAAAGTACTGCACCAGGGCTTGTTCGGTCAAAACAGACGCCAGGAACTGCTCAAAAGTAATGGTCCAATCTTTATCAATACTGGTACTGTGAGGAAGACCACCTTTCCCACGACGCCCGGCGTTGCGCACGAGCACCGTGTCATCAGCAATGTCTTCACACTGAAGCTTGTCCTCCAGCTCGTGTGATCCGGCACTCAGGACGGAGTACGAGGACATTGATGTGTCGTCTTTGGTCTCGTCGTCTGAGATGAGCATGGCGGAGGAGGTGGCCGTGTCTTTGGGGGAGGAGTCTTCTAGCTTGATGTCCTCCATTGGGCCCGTGATGCTGGAGTTGACATCGGCGTCAACGGAGCCACCTGCCGGGCGGAGACAAGGTTTGCAACGCTCCCTCTGCTGCTTGCTTCTGCGGGCTGAGATCTGATCCTCATCTTCCTCCTCATCTTCCTCGTTGTCCCTGGCAGCCAGGCTGGAGAAGAGTTTGCCCACCTCGCCCATCTCCAGCAGGAGGCTGGTGACGGTGGCCGTGGCGTGGTACAGCTCCTGCTCACTGGGGTCTTCACTGAACATGTTGTAGAGGGTCTTACACAACTCAATGAACTGACTCTGAAACACACAGGTGGTCCGGTTACACAAACACAACATCACTTTCTTCAAGTTAATAAACCAATTCATTGGTTCCGTTATTTTAGTAACAGGCAAATAATTCACTTAAAACTTATTCATTGGCAAAATAGCTTAAAATATCTTACAATTTAAATCCTTGACATTATGTTGTTCACGAAGTTGTTTATTTGGCATTATCAACACAATCATCACAGACATGTTGTATCAGGCAAATTCCAAAAACTGACCAACCCTCTGTGTAATGTGACTGGTTATGAACTGGTTAACGTACCTGGTTAAGTTTGGGGAGGTCCTTCATGTCCTCTAACTTAGATTTGGTCTCCTGGTTACACAGCCGCAGATAAGGGCGGTAATCTGACGTTTTTTTAACTACATCAAAGAAAGAGGCTGTCATTAAATGCTGCACATGTAAACTTACACCACAGATCAAAGATGGACTCATTTTAAACCTTTCTCAGTCTTAAACGTGACCCTGACAAAACCGTCCTCCTTCTCAGCTCTGGTCTTGGGCTCCAGGCCTGTGAGTGACAGATGAAGAGCCAATCAGTAAACAAACATCACGTTTCTTCAGTGCTGGAGCTACTGCCGCGCTAGCAGCCGAATGTCATGGGATTGAAACATACTGATGAAATGAACCAAAAAGAAACTATGCTGGACAATCTGCATAAATTATAACATTAAAGTAGTTTCAGCTTTAGTCAACAGACATTTTGGAAAATAGTAGTTGAGAAGTGATTTCAGGGGGGAGATCTTGATTATAACAAGGTCAGTTTTATAAGAAACAGCTGCAGGTTTAACAGGAGGTGTATGGAGCAGGTTTAACAGGAGGTGTATGGAGCAGGTTTAGCAGGAGGTGTATGGAGCAGGTTTAGCAGGAGGTGTATGGAGCAGAAGTACCGCTAGAGGTCTCTGGACTGATGTCCTCAAAGAAATACTGTGTGGCCTCACAGGCTGAGTCCGGCTCCTCCTGCTCATGATTCAGATCTGAGGAGAAACCCAGATGATCACTCATAATCTTCTAGCTGGACAATCTATTACCTACATTATCTTCAGCCTACAACTAATAGTTGTAACAACAATCATTATACAGTTTTTAATTCTGACAGAGAAGTTACATCTGACACATTTATGACGGTTTACCCATAATGCACAGCAGTACATAAGCCCAGTGTCACACAAATAAAACATCAACATTTACTTTCACTTCTTCTGTGGATCTGCTGTTTCTCAGAAAACGAGAAGCAAATATTTCAGCTTCTGCACTTAACAGAACAGTATTACACAGTTCATATAAAACTCAGTAAATAAACTAATATGAACTGCATGACATCACTCACCTGGGAGGACGTGCATCTTGTACAGAAACTTGAGTTTCTCCGTCAGGTCACTGTGACACAGAACACCTGCGACACACATCATTCAATCATTTTCTCTCCTCAGATTGATACACACATCACGCCTTTCTTCATTCCGGTGAGGTTTCTCTCAACATTCACACACTCACTCAATCCACAGATGAACTCGCGGAAGTTAATGAGTGCATCTGCGTTGTGGTCCAGCAGGCGGAAGAAGCGCAGGGCCAGATCGTCCGTGTGAGAGCCGCAGGACCAGGGGAACAGCAGCACAAACAGACCCTTGAACTGCTCCAGGTCAATGCGGTACTGCTCCAGGTAGGGCAGGCTGGGGTCGTGACGGCTCATGGGGTTACTGGTGCTGCCCCAGTAACAGCTGGTCAGGTGCTCAGTCTGTTGGATGAGATGAGACCATGTGATTGTACGTGATGGTCTGCAGGTGCAGTTACTGTAAAACTCTGACAGGTAACTGTGATCACAACTCTAAAGTGCAGATGAGCTGAGACTCACTTTAAACAGTGTGTACAGATCCTCCAGTTCATCCACACTGAAGGCCGTCTCTGTCACGATGGTTCGCACCTGCAACAGAAGCACAGATCTCTGTTTCTTTGTGGTGTTTGGCAGAACTAAATAATTTATGCATATTAAGTTTCTGCATTGTATTATGAAACACACCAACATTTAAGAAGCAGTTAAATGTATTATCATTTGTCCAAGTAATTCAGTTTATTTAACTGAAATCTGTTTGCAGTTGTTGGTCACTAAAACATGATGCATTCTTTCAGAATGTGTGTTTAAGGACACCTTACTGTTCTTACACTCTTTATGTAACACACTGAGTGAGAGTGAGGTGTTATTACCACATTGCGTTTGGTGTTGTCTTCAATGGCCTGAATCACTCTCAGCCTCTGTTTGAATCGCATCTGTTCAATGACATCTGCTCGGATGGACCCGAACTTCTGCACGGGTCAGAATGAACAAACCCATTTAACTTCACACAGATGATCAACATCAGTGTTAATGATCTCAGTGTTAATGAACAGCACAGACGTCAGACCTCATAAGACGTGCGGATGAGTTTGAAGATGTCCACCTCAGGGTGGGGCTCGCCGTTGTCAGTCAGGAGAGAGTGGAGATGGGGAATGGGAGGAAGTGTGCTGTCCTTGTTACTCACGCTGTCCAGATACCTACAGCACAAACACCTGTTCAAAACTCCTCCACAAACCCTCAGAGATGCTGTCACATGTAGTGCACTTAGATAACACATATACTGTAACGGCTCTCATACCTGCCCAGAATGGTCATGGCTTCTCCATCATCTTTGCAGGCCAGCAGCTGATGGATGTTAGCGTCGAGCACTGATAGCGCCAGCTGGAATATGACCTTGATGCCCTCATAGAAGAAGCAGTCCACCACCACCACGGCGCTTTCAAACGGCATGACGGAGAGGAAGAGCGTGAGGAACCACGAGAGGGAGATGGTGGAAATGACGGCCAGCGCCTGCATGCAGTCGTACAGCTGAGGAACGTGCACATGAGCCAGTTCTTCAAACACGCCCTGATCCACCAAAGCACCTGAGGAACACGCAAAACCCATCGTGATACAAACCTCCTCAAGAGAGTCCTGCTTCCTTCCCCATCTACTTAATGCTGTTTCTGTGAACCAGTTCTGTAAACATCTGAGGTATTTAAAGTATCAAGTAGAAGTAAAGTATGAAGTATCTTATAGAGCTCTCTATATATTTATATTTATGAAATTAATAAAGGCTTAAAGATGAAGAATCATGAACTCTTGAGCAAGACTGTACCCTAAATCTGATCAACAAACCGGGGCTCACCAACTACTCTGGTGTTGTAGTAATCTGGCAGCATTCTTTCACACAGGGCAACCAGTAGCCAGAAGGCTTCTTCCTCTTTAGCATAAAGCAGGAGAACAGAGGTCACAATGTTCATAGCCTGTGGAAACGAAACGCAGATAATGATTGTGTTTGGAGTGATGTTTAAAGTGGCAGTTCATTCAGAAATGCTGAAGCTGTCAGTAATTAACATGCTTTTATTTATTTTTAGGTGAACACTGCCTTTAAGGCTTCTAAAGGCCCCGTTACACTCTGAAGACCCCCGTAATGCTCTGAAGACCCTGTTACGCTCTTACCTGGCAGTAGCCGATGTTGGGGTTCCGGAAGGCGTACGCGGTGAGGACGCGACGCAAAGCAGCGATGCCCATCTCATTTTGAAAGGCTGGATGTTCTGGAAGAGAGCGATGCAAATCTCTCTCGATCTCCTCTGTGGCCAGATTATATTTCCCCATCGATTTCTCCACCAGATCCTCATAATAACCAGGATGAGTCGCCATTTCATTAATCGCTCCTGAACACACACAATGACACAACCAACCAATCAGATAATGCTGTGAAATTCTCTGGTGCAGATTTTTAATAGCATTACCACGTCAAACACGGCATCAGTGGCATTAAATGTTTGTTTTTTGTGTTGCACAGAACAATTAACAGCATAAATCTTAAATAGAAAAACCTGTAACAGAAAATAACGCAGCAACAGTATATACTACCACAGAAACGTGTGTGTGTTTGTGTGAGTGTGTGTTTGTGTGAGTGTGTGTATGTGTGAGCAATAGCTTGTATAGGTTTCACTACACTTTACAGAACAGTAAAGCTTATTAAGTTTGTGCACATCTGATAAACAGGAAACTGCTGGTTTGACAAACATATGTGCACATAACCACAGAGGTAAAGTAGGCCAACAGGTGTGTGTGTGTGTGTGTGTGTAATGCACAGAAATACAGAATTTTTAAACATTCAGAAGTTAGTTGAATATTTACTAAAGCGATGAGGTACAAACATGAATTTAATTTATCAGAACATCAGAGCAGAGCTGTGAGTTATTACTGAATCATGAGGCAAACATGAGGAACAGCGTTTCATAAGTGTCTGCTGGACCCACCAGAAAACAGCAGCCACAGATCTCCTCTCATGTTCTCCGGGATGCCCTGCAACACCAGGTCTTTGGTCTTCTCCGTGCGGTACATACACACTCCCTGACCGTACTCGGCAAAATGACTCTTCCAGGCCTGCTCCTTCAGAAACTCTTTAGCCTGAAAACATTCACAAGACTTCAGAGGAGCTGAGAGATGCGTTCACTTCAATCCACATTATTTTATTTATAAAACATCTGTAAAATAAAAAAATGCTACACATTACACAGTTACACATTTTCTGTTCACATTAAACTAAATTACACAACACAAAACAAACTGTACACACTGAGTTTCACTTCCTGTGTGTGATAACTGCAACACACTCATCTCAGCAACTACAAAACATCTTTTAACTTCTGACTGACTGAGCAACAAACTCAAAGTAAAAACACACCTGTGAGTTGTGAATGAATGCAGGAACTTTTAACAGTGATACAGTCACATGTTACATAAATAGTTGTTTTGAATGAGTTATTAATCAAATATATAGATTTAAAGCTTTCTCTTGTTCCCACAGCAGCAGGTGGAAAAACAAAATGACCATCTATTTCCACTAAACAAACAAATCAACAGAATGCAGATCTAAAGTGGTGGTGTATCTGAGGCTGTACCAGTTTGGGGTTGAACTCTTCTGGTGATCGCCGGCGGTACATGGTCATCAGAGCCTGCGTTGCTGTGGGAACCCTGCTATCGTTGAGATTGAACTGCCTCTCGCTGTCTCCCTCCGATCCGAGAGCGCTGCGCTGGGGACTGCAGGACAGAACACTGCCCTGCTGAGAGCACAGCTGCAGATACAGCACAGTACTGTAATGTCACAGTATACTACAGTACAGTACAGTAGTGTTATAGTGTGTGTGGTGCAGCACAGTTCAGCAACGATATTAAATTAAATACAATTCTACTGTTGTATACGTGTGATACACCGAGTCATCATATTGTATAATTCAGTGTGATAAAGTGCAGTAGTGTACAGTATTACAGCATCACAACAACACAGTATCAGATCATGGTACTGTTCTATAATAATTCTGTATCGTACAGCACAGATACACATACAGTACAGATACAGTACAGATCTCCCTACAAACATTTTCAGTGTTCTGCTCACCTCATCATCTGAGCTGCTGAGGCTGCCTGTGATTTCCTGCTCAAAGTAGATTTTGGAGGTGGTCTGCTGCAGGAAGTCAGAGATCCTCTGCACCAGGAAGTCTCGATCTTTGAGGTTGGCAAACAGGAAGGTCATTTTGTTTTTGGTGCTGATTGACAGGGGGCTGGGCAGGACGCTGGAGCTGTCAGCTTTCTCCACGATGGTCACCTATTCAAGAAAGGAACAGGATTTGTGGAGTACAGTATGTGGATTGTTCCGGATTGCTCACTGGTAAGGTTCTATGTCAGATGGTGGTTCTAGAGGGTTACGGCAGTGTGGAACAGGAACACAACCACTCACCTCTCTGAGAGGAATGATCAGACTGCAGACGGTCTCGTCTTTACTGGTGAAGCAGATGTAATTTGTGGAGACAAACATCTGTCCCAGGATGTGTGTCTTGTTGAAGGGGGTCCACAGGGTACAGTCCGTGTGACCGTCCAGCTTCTCGTCTTTGGGAAGACGGAAAAGCGCCCGATATCTCTCGCTTTTAGCTCGGGCATCCAGATCACTAAACACATCACACAAACAGTTCATATATGAAAAAGAATCCATCAACATCTCAAAAGAATTCACAGGTATCTTGTAAACACTGAAACACCAGCCACACAACACACAGCTAATGTGATAATGTAATGTGATGTTTTATGGGTCCAGACCGTTTGAGGGCCGACACTTTTTTGGGAGACTTCTTCTTCAGTTTGGGCAGAGACCGATCCTGCTCGAAGCTTTTGTTGTCCAGCAGCTGACGCATGGCAATGTTGGCAAGCTGCTCCATGAGTTTGAAGGTCTCGTTGATGTTGAGGAACACGGAGAAGACGTGCTCACTGCAGCGGGTGCTGACGCGCACCATGTCCGGCAGAAGAAGAGTGACGTTTTTCTCCAGCTGTGTGATGTCAGCCCAGCGGACCACAAGCTTCACTGAAAGAGCCGAGTACAAACACAGATTGAGAAGCTGATTCATACGGTGTGTATTTATAAAGATCCACACAGAGATCATTCTGTTTCTCCTCAGACACATCTGATGGGGGTTGAGTGCTCCTCACCCTCTTTCCTCAGCAGGTATGAGTAGAAGCAGAGATGGTTGATGCTGAGGTACAGCCAGCCCTGACGCGGAACCTTCCCTTTCCAGTAGCTACAGGAGTAATAGTTGACCAGTTTCTCCTCCTCAGGCATGCAGAAGAGTTTACGGAACTTAGCAATGGCCTCCTTAAACTTGTCTGTGTCGTCGTCTTCTTTGATGTCATGGCTTTTGTTGTATTCAGCTATAATGCCCTGAACACACATACAGAGAGATTAGGACTAAGCCAGTTGTCTTACACGATATCCCAGAATGCAATGAGCAATGCTTTATTTAATGGTATACATGCAGCACAATATTATTATACAGTAAATAGCACAGTGTCACCACAATACTGTTGGTGACGTCCTGCAGTTTTGTGAGGCTGAAAGGTCTAACCTGAATTTTGCCTTTAACAAACGTGGTGATGTCATTTTCATTCTCAAATATAGAGAGTGTCTGCAAGAGGTTCTGCTCCAGCCACTCCCAGTTCTCTGTGATCTCCTTACGAGAACTCCCTGAACACAAGAGCATGAGTTCATCCCGGAGTCAGATAACACACATCCACACACTGGCTGCAATAAACCTGAATGCAGATCTGAAGAGACGGTTCAGAGAAGATTGTTTCATTAAAGAACAAACAATAATTCAGACACAGTCCTGAGAAATGATTGTTTAAAACTGCTCTGTAACAAAAAGACCTTAAGACTGGTGCTACAGACTGGTGCTACAGACTGGTGCTACAGCTTTACAGAAAACAAGCACACAGGTCTCTTTGCAGCTGCCTTTAATAGAGATTTACTAAATGGCTAGCAGCTAGCACACTAACAGCTTGTGAAACCTGAGCTAGGCGCAGCCCCTCTAAAGCAGATTAGCAGAGAAACAGAGATCGCTCGGCTCCTCAGGGACGCAGCAGCTCTCGCCCCCCCGCGCTCCCATCAGACATAATGTTCCAGGCTGTTACTAGAATAGTGCAGCCATGCAACTTATACTAACGTACAGCTGCATCCCAGAATACAACCAGACTAACTATTGTTTCCATTACACTAGCAAATGTTAAGACAAGTGGTAATAACGTTTTTACTTTCTATACTATAGCTGCCACACACAACAATACGTGATAAAATTATTTTTTATGGTTCTTATATTATGAAGACATATCACACTTTTTGTCCAATTTTAAGCAAAAATATACGGTTGCCTATAACAAATAAACAATAATGAAAAGTTGCTTTGATGTCAAACTTATGTAACACTAAAAAAATATAAGAACTCAATCAGTAATCAGCTATTATTATAAAACAGTCTTTTAAATCTGATCACATCACTGGAACTGTTGCTCAGCAACCACAGACAGCATCCTTTAGTGTTACTATAGAACGTTTGTCTCGCATCAAACATCTGCATTACTCTCAACACAGAGATGCTCTCATAACAGCCCTTAACCTCCGTCCGGCTCTGACACGTCATCGTTCTTAACAAACATTTATGCTTCACTGAAGCTGCCCTGTTTTAAACTGCAGCTTAAACTGCAGCCACAGCAGCATGTCAACTCAAGCCACATTTGAAAGAAAAGTGGCCATTGATTTCTGACTTCAAATGCACTCGGCATGAGTAACGCTCTGGCAGGGAGCGGCCGCCTGGGAGAAGGCGGAATGTGAGGAAATACTCCAGAATGGGAGGCGGCGGGCGGTACGCAGGCAGTATGTTACCGTGGGCGATGGTCCAGTAAACCAGAGAATCGGGGGTCTGGTAGAGGATTCTGTACGGAGCCACGCGAGCACTAGAGTCCAACACGACATCAAGAGTTCCAACCAGCAGACCTGTGGGAAAACAGAAAATATTATGACACCACAGTAGATACTGGATTATCATTATCAGAAGCCAGAATATCAACATGTGCTGTCCAGGTGCAACCGCCTCTCCCATGTTAGTATGTGTACATATTTGGCTACTCTGATCTACTACCAGTGTCCTGCTGAATTTGGCACCATCCCTCATCAAACATACCTGAACCAGCTAGTTAAGGGTTTACTAGGTAGATTAGAAACTTTCAGGTAGGTGTGTTGAGGAAAATCAGATATAAACTCTGCAGATGATACCTCTGATTTAAATCCACAGAAGTTCCTTCAGAATTAGTGAGAAAATGTTAAAGTTCTTCTGATCAAGGGAATTCAACACATTACACAACAGAAGAAACAGGAAGAGCGCAGCTGAACTGAGGTAAATCTGTGCATGTTCTGACATTTCTTGTAGTGCAGATTGAAGAAGCACAGGAGACAAAAAACGCCCCCCATGCTGAAACTCTGAACTATCTACCCAAGGAACATCAGCTTGGCCTCAGGGTGAGACTGTGGAAATGGAAGTATCTTAGAATCTTACACCACAAATGAAGACATCTGCAAAACATCTCACTCAACCAGTTACTCCCGCTGTGATCTGATGGTCTGTCACTGTTCTCAGATTAAACTCAGTATCAGGTTTAAGATTAAGTGAGGTGGAATATATCCTGTGTTTCATTGCCAAGTCATGAACACAAACAACATAAGAAACCATTTTAAGTTCTCTTTGAATCTGATATATTGTTTTTTGTTTTGTGACGCTGTGAAACCTGAACGTGTGGTTGAGAGCATAAATACTCCAAACAGTCTGTCTTCTCGTTTCTGCAACAGCACATACATGCATCACAGCACACGCATCTCGTGACTTTCTGTTCTGCTTTGATATGCTCGGATGAGCAACGGTCTCCTTGGTTGCAGAACCAAGAGATTTGAGAATACAGCGTCACATGACCTAGTCGGTTACAGGCTCCAAGCTTACCAGGCAGTTCATCCAACTACATTGGAGATGCATTATGGGATGCAGTTAAGCTCTGCAGTGAGTATAAATGTGTGAATATAAGCATGAGTCTCTCTGTGCAGCTGAACAGAAGCTGTTCTGTCCCGTGACGCTGGTGTGATGTCAGGCAGTCGAGTTGTGGGAGGAACATTTGCTTTCTTCTCTAATGCTAAATATAGAATGTAGCTGCAGTCACAGCAACACACAGAAAAATCAATATCCT
>JBAJNP010010493.1:0-10929 GCA_036877545.1 Yasuhikotakia modesta
AATAATTAGCTTATTTTACAAATAGGTGAGAGAGACTGGAAGTAAGGAAAAGTTATTTCTGTGACACCACCATGATAGCTACGATGCACCAAGGATTGCTACAATTTTGTTGGACTCTGTGCAATGACAATAAAGCAACTTAATTAATTTCTTCCAGTCATTAATTCATTTACCAAATATAACAATAGCACATGTTGTCTGTTTTGTTAACAGCTTTCATGGAGATGTGAAAAGTTGAAAAATAAAAACAGAAATTATTAATTCTATAAAGAGTAATTTATTTTTAATCATCAAGGTGTGGTATATTAGACAGTTACCATAATAGCATATTACATGAATGGACATGTCAAATAGAATAAAAGTGTTTTTTAAAAAGAGTATTTCAGATTAACATTTAAAAGCTAACTGTTCTATTTATTACTATGAATGTTACAAATTAAATTTTGAATAATGAAAGTCATATTAGACATCTTTTGTCAGATATGGTAAGCCATACCCAAAATGTGACCTCAGCATTTAACCCATCACTGGTGAAGAGTGAACACACACCACAATTCTTGAACACACACTCAGAGCAGTGGGCAGCTATCACTGCAGCAATTGAGGTTAGGTGCTTTGTTTAATGGCACTTCAGTTGCTACCTGCCGGCACTAAAATCAAACCAGTACAAGTTATATTTTGACCCCCCCTCCCCCCATAGATAGTATTCAAATAACACTTTCAAAGCCTAGAGAGAAAATAAAGACATTGTTGAAACTTGTATGACTACAGGTTGAACCTTAATTTTATAAAGAGTAAAGTGTAGAATAGGTTTGGTACACAACGAAATACTTTCTCTTTCTTGTTACTCTGACACATTTACTAGAGCAGAATTAAGGAGTCGCTGTTCTAACAAAGAATCTATAAGGCAAAAATGCAAATAATTCTTTATGTAGCCCATCTGCAAATATATTTATAAACTTTGTTTAATGTAGAGCATGTCTTCCTCAGAAAACAGTGCAGTGATTTCAGGTTTATGTTTATATGTTAAAAAAGAGAAAAAAACACAACATGATGGTATTTTTCAGCTTTTCCCTAATTTTCTTTTTATTTCTCCATTGGTGTATATAGTTTGTTAATACTGTCTTTAAATCTCTCAGTAGCTCTGTAGAATTGCGGTTGGTGATGTCACTGCTCTTTCACAGCACTGGAGATTGGTGGTCTGGGCTCAGTGATTGAGCACTCAACACATGGGTGTAAATTAAGCTTGCAGGGTTACAGGGGCACTGGCAAACAATAAAGGAGGAGCAATGTGACTGCCAGCTGGAAGAGGCAGCCATAGTAGAGCCGGTGTGTGTTCAGATTCACACTGTAAAGGGAATTATATGAAAGTTCACCATTTGAATGTCCCCATGTCTCTACTGTGTGGAGGCATCTAAACTCATAAATAAGCCCTCAAAAGCCCTTTGTAAAAGGTCTCAATGAACATGTTACACTGTGACAGAACAAAATATACATAAGGTACAGATTTTCTAAAAGATACAGAAAGCGTTTGACAAGTAGAGTGAATTAAGCTAAGTAGGACTTATTGACTTATTGACCCCTTAATGAAATGACCAGGAAAAAATGTAACAAAATTTGCCTTATTTGTTTAAACCTATTTGTTTAACATGATTGTGATAAATCCTGTAAAATGGTTCAATCTATTTAACAATGTATTTAACAAATGTAAATTATTTTAAGAATCTGCTTTTGATAAATCCATATTTTTCAACATTTGAATTGACCACTAATGAAAACATCTGTGTTGCTCTAGTGCTTTTGAAAGTTCAACAGTAAAAATGCATAATGTAAAAAATAATTCTTAAAGAAATTCCCAGACAGAAATGTGTGTCAGAAGTTCTGCTGGCTTACTGACTGCACTCTTTGTCTGTGGAGGGTCAGAGCACACAGCCAGAGAGGGTCAGTCCATATAATATCCTATACACACACAAACACTCAAACACAAACACATGGCAGCCTGCCTGTGTTGATCCTCGTTAAGAAGTAGTTTCATTGGAACTTTTTCCTTGTCTTTCTGGCAAGTGTGTCTTCTAAATACACTCTACAAACACAAGTGGCACACAAGTGAGGAAAGAAAGGCTTATAAGACCCCTCACTGTGAGGACAAATGAGACAATTGTGTTCTGACATGTGCTGTTTGTTATTTGCCATAGGTGCCCATTATACCCATATGGAGCTCACCAGTCTTGAGTGTTCTTGTTAACACAGCTAACATCACATGTTACTGAGATGGTGGGCATTAAGAATTATGTGTTTATCATACTGGGCACTGACCGTCTATTAGCTGTTCTATTTTTGTCTGAATTTCTTATTGTTTTTTCCTATTTCTTTAGTGATTTCTAAATTTATCTTAGTATTTTGAGTAAAGCTGCTTTGATGCAAGGTAACATTGTAAAAGCGCTATATAAATAAAACTGTTGAATTAGACTGATGATAACTCAGAATGTATTTGAGTGGAATATGAAGAATATGAAGGATATTCAAATACAATATGAAGGATAATGTCACAAAACAAAGTAATTTATTGGACTTATTACAGTGAAGATTTTAATGTAATATTGATTTACTGTTTATATAGCCATAGTTTTACTACAAATATCATGGTTAAATATGCCAAAGAGAATTCCAGTGAAGAAGATGAAGATTTCATTTTAAGAAGAGTTTAACTGAAGCTTTAGATAATATAATTTGCCTCTCTGTTGTCATCTCTGTTTAAAACATGAAGCTGGAGAATCCTTAACCTACTTTCCTTTACAAGTTGAAATTAATTTGTCAAACTGAAATTTCCTGTGAAATTTGACAGCTCAAATTATAACTTGTTATAAATAGTATAAACTTACAACTGTAAATCAGGGAAAGGAGACAGTCTTGAGCTCTAATTTGTTATGTATTCATTCAAATAATAGATTTTGTTCATTTTGTTCATTAAGATTGCAGCCTTAAATAAGGTGACAAATAGAAGGAAGGACATGGGCAAAACATACTTCATCTGAAACCGAAGAATCTTATATATATATATATGATGATTCCCTTCAGATTCCCTCACATGATGATTCCCTTAAGGTACAGAAACAAACTTATGGTCAGTCTACTTTTTCCACATGGAAAGATGACTTGTTTTCCATTAATAATTCCATCTTCCATTTCCCAGTGTCAGTGTAGTCAGCACACAGTGAGTGCATGACTGGGTAAACAGCAGTTATGATGATGTGCAAGGGCTCAGTGAGTTATGGGATCATACTGCCAAAAACAAGTCGTCAGGTCTGGAGCGACCCGTTATGGTATTCTGTTTGCCCATCATCTCCCCTGCCCCTCACCCCCAAACAAACCCACTTTTGCCCTCTGATGTCTGTGTGCCTTTGCTAATGAAGAAATTCTTGTGCCTGAGTGAGACATAGTTGTCAGCTGAGCAACCTCAGGCTCTCTGTCCCAACTGTTTACCCCGGGCCAGCTTAGCCCCAGAACTACACGCCCGTCAGCTGTGGCTGCTGGGATGCAGAAATAACTGGATAATTCTAGAATACACAATATACCTACAATCACACACAGTCAGTGGGTTTTTAAATGATTGATTCCAATTAAACAAAATGTTTGGTTGTTTACTTCATGTGTAAAACCAAAGCACTATACCCATGACAATGATTACAATAAAATAAAGACAACAATACACACAAATAAAACAGAGAAAAGCCAATGCCCACAAAAAAACTCACAATTGTGATCTGTTTTATATCTAAAGAAATGTTATATAAATGAAAGGTACAGACTGTAATGTCATTTGACTGTTGACTGGTATTTTAAAATGACTGTTATTTAAATTAAGTCAAATTTTAAAACAAATCAAAATAAAACTAAACTAAATAAACTCAAAAAACAAATTTAATGAAACTATTAGCATTTTTACATTACAGTATTTGCATGATGCGACATACTAAAAACATCATGATGCTTTTTTTTTCTATATGGATTTTTTTCTATATGGAATTTATAAAAGAATAAAAAAAGAGAAATGAATTATCTGAGACAAGACTGGTACCTAAATAAACAATAACTGTGAACTTTGTCTTTTGAGACATGAAAATGATAAACAAGCCATTATAATAACAAGGTAATAATAAGTTATGAGAAAACATACTGTATGTGCCATTTCACATACATTAATGCACTGCATTAGGTTGCATTGCATTGATGCTTTGAGGTGCATGAATGCAGTTGACTGTGTTAACTGACACTCTCACCATCTCGATAAGGGCTGTTGAGTAAAGCTATGGACAGTTTCACAATGCCCAAGAGTTAACAAACATGGCCAACTTCAAACCATCATCAATATAACATTACAGTTCTTGAATAATCCAGGTATATTACCTAAATAAATGTTATGAATTTCCACATAGGATTCTAATATATATTAAATATATAATAAATAAAAAAATATATTTATTTATTTTAATGGATTTATTTTACTCTGTTTATTTTTGTAGTAACATATTTTTGATGTGGCCAAACTGACCCCAAACTCAATGAATTTACATCCTATCCTCAATAATATTTATCTTTCCGTTTTCTGTGTTTTTTCATTATATGTAAAGCTATTTTGAAATTAAGCAACATTGGAAAAAATGCAATACAAATAAAAATTAATCTTTCTGAAAAGTTCATACTGACATTGATGTGAAATAAAGGATTATAACCTACACAATATCAGTGTAAGGGGTGTAAAAAATGGACATTTTTACACAGACAACTTTATGTTCTGGTGTCTTTTGTAATTAATAAAACTTATGTTAACAATATCCTGATATTAACCTGTCATAAAAAATACAATAACATAAAAAACATATAATCATTAAACACATAAAAAATAATATATTTCATATAAATGTATTATGATTTTAGAGCTGAGTGACGCCAGTTCAACACCAACGACTACTACAGTACATCTCTGTGCAGTAACACCATCTGATGGTCGGCTGGATGTCATCTGATGGATGTCAGTTTAAAAATGCAATTACCTCAAAACACGTTTACCTCTACTGCCCTCTAGTGCTCATTATACTTATACATGAAAGTCTAGAGGTTTAAGTTCAGTAAAATTAGTAGAGAGAGGCTATGAAGTGAGTTAGATAAGGTTACACATATCTAATTATCATCACTCTAGTTTAATTAAATTGAAGATTGAACCCAATCTCCCATTCGTTTGGCAAATTCTGTTTCACTCCTTATAATGATCTACTTAGGCTTGTAAAATAAACATAAATAAACATAAACCAGGATTACCTCAGACAGTTATCTAATATTTAATATCAACCAAGGTTAATATGAAAATGCAACATTTATTAAGTTTCACAGTTATATGTAAAACATAATATGTCCATTATGATTCAGCCTGAAAGAATACAAAAAACTGAAAATATTGGGTTTTCAAAGTATGGGTATTTAGAAACATGATATAATCCAAAATGACCAGACAAGAGAAAAAATCCGACAATAATCTTGCAAAGGTCTTAGGTCATGATGTCATGAAAGCATGAATTCATTTTTTGGTGTTTGACATAGAGAGCACAGGTCATAGTTTTGATATATTTTTAAGGTAAAAAAATACAGTTATACGAATATTGGAAATGTGTTTTCCACAGGACAAATTACAGAAAAGGACACCCAGATTCTTAGGTGATAAAGCAGGCTTTAAAAAGTATCCATCAACATTAAGACAGTATTCTAGTTTGTTTTTTGTGGAGAATTTTGGTCCAATAATTAAAACTTATTTTTTGTCCGAATTTAGTAAGTTGCCCTGTGGCTTGCCATACTGAACGTGATTGATAGGACTCATTTTCCCTCAAAGCAACTGGAACCGGTCAAATGAATATGATTTATACCATGCCAGTGCAATTCCATTTATTCCAGCACAATTTTCAAGCATATTTAACAGAATGCTGTCAATAGGTTGTCAATATGTGTCAAAGGTTGCACTAAGGTCGACTAAAASTAGATAGTACTAGACTAGCACTAAGGTCGACTAAAACTAGATAGTACTAGACTAGAACTAATTTCTCCTTTCATGCTATATGAATTGGATTTGAACCCGGGTCTCTGGCGCCAAGAGCGTACGCGCTAACATCCGAGCCACAGAGGAGAAATGGAAAAACCCACGGACGAAACGCAAGATGAACTGAGTCGGTCTTTTATTCTTTGTAAAAGTAATACAAAAACAAAGTAGCAAAATAAAAATACTCAAAAAGGCAAACAAAAGCACAGGGAGATTACCCGGAAAGAGATCTAGGATAACTAGAAACGATATTACTCTTGGAGACTAGCACAGCCGGCAACGTAAACGAATACCTGAGCAAAAGATCAGCGCTGCTTAAATAGTTAAAGCGTCTGGCACACAGGTGAAGGCAATCAAACTGATAACTCAAATGAACTCAGGGCAAATAGACCGAAATAACACAACAGTGACCACTAGTGGTCAACAAAAAGAAACAGGCAGAGTGTGACAGCTTTTATTCAAGTGACTTACAATGTGAGGAAAACAAAGAAACGATAAATCATAAGAAGACATTAAATATCAGTCTACAGTCCACTAATATCAGTAGCTACAATTTTACCCAGAATATAATGTTTCAATGCATGATGTAATGCCTATTAGAGAGCAGAAAGGGTTAGGGTTTTTTTAAATAATGGTTATATTTGTGTCGGGTGTTCTGGAAAGAGTTTTTTAACAGTTTCTTGAATGCAGCAATCTGAATAGAGTTTGGAAGATCGTTTCACCAGCGAGGGATATTGAACATAAAACTAGTAGATGTTTGTGTAGCCTTAGGATAGTATAACAAAAATAACTACAGTAGGCAGTTTTAACACATTATCCTCTCATAGACCACTGAAAAAGTATGAGCCTTCAGACATGTATTTATAATGCACCTCCACTTATTCAAATGGGTTATCTAGTAATGTAGTTATCTTCAGTTCAATCAAGTCTTATTTATAAACCAGATAAAAACATTTGAACACCTGCATTTTGTATTGTGTTCTGTATGTTTAATAGTTTATGTTTTCTGTGTTTTTATTTTCATTATATGTAATATGCTTTGAAACAATGCAACATTGTATAAAGAACTATATAAATAAAATTAAAGTATGAATAAATTAGCAATTCATACATAGTTAGGGTTTGAAATGATTTATTAAAAACAAAAACAATAAATTCAAGACATGCAACATGAAGCATTACAACACTTGCATCATCACATCACAACATCATACTGGAAGTCATGGTCATGTAAGTAGAACAAACTGGGAAGGTGTAACTGGGAGATGAGTGGTCATGCAGCCCTCAGCTGAACTTGGCTTTGGAGAAATCCATCTCAGGATGCTCAGCCATGAACCTGTAACCACATCAACAACCGGTAAAGAACAAACAAAACATTCTCAATGCCATAGAGTATAAATATTAAAGTTATCAAAAGCTACTGGTTAAGCAACTGTTTGAAACTTTATGCGAGCCGTAAATGACTACTTTCTTTTTTTTGTGAATATTTTTTAACTACATGATCTAGAGCTCTAAATTAAAACTAACAGGTCATTTAAACTCTTTACTAAAGGCTGTTTACTAGAGTCTACAGACCAGACACACATGCTGGTACATGACACAGCAGAGCAAGTGGAGTTTCCATTCTTACTTCTTCAGAATGTCCTGTTTTTTCTGCTCATCTGAGGTGGGCAGCCCCATGGACTTCTGCCTCTGATCATACATCATCTTCTCCACCATACCACGAGTTTCCCCATCCAAATCTGACAGCTGAACAGAACGCCATTTAAAACACAACAGTAAGACAAGAAGGAGCAATTAAACACAACAAAGAACACCTTTCCAGTTTACAAGTTTCAATTTGAGCAGAGTAACCGACAGGTATTTGTTTTGTCAGAGACATGGCCTTGGAGAGCTCTCGGAAAGGAACAGTTGAATTTCCTGAAGTGAATGTTTGCCTAAAAGATCTTACAGTTCTGGCTGAGACTTACCTTAGAGTTCTCTGGGCAGATCTTCTTGGTGTTGATTTCAGGGTCTGTGGTCACTAACTGACTCCACCACTGCATTTTGTTAATCTGTAAATGTGGATTATTGGTTTAGTGGGATTATCACACAAATGTTTCCTGATGTCAAACCAAAGAACTATTATACAGTAACAAACTTTTATAAATACACAAAACATCAAGCATGTTTACATAAATCTAATATTTCAGGCATATTTACCTTTATTTCACAGTATTTTATTTTTGCAAATGCTAAAATGTTCTTTGTTTTAGGCTGTTTAAAACAAACTATATGTATTTCTATAGCAATTTTAGCAATGTGCCAGTGTGAATTGTCACATTCATTACATTTTACTATCCGCTTTCTGTCAGTTATACAATCTTTGACTGTAAAACTGATGTACACACCAGGCTCTGGTGGTTTGAGCAAAGACACCTTTGAAAACTTTTTTCATAACGATTTTTCATAATGATTATTGAGCAGATAAGGACATGTTGCCCTCTAATTTCACCTTTTCAAAATGGATTGTGACAACTTTCCCATCCTCAATGATCCAGGAGCTCTCCTCCACCTTCACCTCATGGGCCAGCTGTCCGTCAATCACAGGTGGATAACCCTTCAAACCCACCCTCAGTGACTGCCGCTGGATGTCCACCACAACATCCTTCCCTTTCAGACGAAAGCTCACATCAAAAGGCACCAACAGCTGTGAGAGAAAACAAGACACCACACTGGTCAAATAAAATGGGTATAAAAGATGTGCAGACCAAACCAGACTTTATTCATTGTACTTTAAAACACAGCCTATTCCACCAGTTATTGCCAGACAAATGCAATGACTTGCATACAATGATATTAGATGGTTTAGTACAGAGGTTTAAATTGTTAGCATTGCGGCAATTTTGTGAACTATGAATGAGATCCTGGCTTTTATTTTTAATCAAAGCAGAAAAAGCCTCCACTGTTTTTGATGCTTTTAAAGAATGGGGAGTTTCTGGTGCTGTTTGCTTTTTAAATGACATCTTTCATCACTTGAATCAACTATATAACAAGCTACAGGACAGACATCAAACAGATACACAACTTGCACTTAGAAAAGTTCATACTTTTTCTGCCGATCTATGTCCTACAAAAATGCTCGCCATTTTTGCCCTCACAAGGTTAATCTCTATTCACACACACACACACACACACACACACACACACACACACACACACACACACACACACACACACACACACACACACACACACACACACACACACACACACACACACACACACACATACACATACACACACGAGTCGTCTGCACGTCTAGTAACTGCACGTCTCATAGCCGAGCATTTGCAGCAGTGTATGCGCTTTGCGCTAACAACATTTTTACCCGATTTCAAGGCTCCTGCCAAATCTAGAAAATGTCATTTCTCTGTTTAGCAGCCTAAATGTTTGTCGGTTAATGCTGTTGTATTTTAAAAAGCTCACTAAACTAATTTACTTAATTACTAAAAATACCAAGAAACAATAGTATTTTCCATATGGGTAACTTTTTGTTATGTGCACTTAAGTCTCAGTTTAATGAGTTAAACTGTAAATGAGTTTAAATCTGTTTGTGGAACAAACCTGTTGTACATTGCATGTTTTCATACAATTTCAAAATACAATATAAATACCGTGTTTGTTGAAAAACTCACTGTTCATTGCACTGATGTTGTTATGCAGTTTCAAAATAAAACAGGAGCATTTTTAAATGTAGAAAAGCTTGATTGAGTGAATTAATGCAAAATATGGGCTTCTATACCGTAGATCTCTTATATTGCAAACCGTATCTCTCCGGCCCCTCATTTAGGATGATTATCATGTACTGACCCTTATGACAAACCGATGAAATAGCCCTGGGTTAAGGGCTTTACCTCTGGCTCCATTTGAGCCTCTAGAATCAGCCTTGGATAAATCTCTGACTCCACTCTTAGCTCTTACACTGTTTTAAAGAGTGGGTGATCTACAGTACTTCTGAAGACCCTTCTCTGTTGTTTTACAACAGAGGCAATGCAGTCACCCAACAGCACCTGTCCCACTGGATGACAGGTGTGGTTAGAAGAAACATTCTACCAGGGGTAACATCATCTAAGGCTCTGTTTAGAGAAGCATCTCTAAGTGATATTTGTGCTGTGACAGGCTGGACATTTACTCAGGTTTTATAGTTTAGACAACTCCAGGCGCTTAGGTCCTCCTGGAAGTCTAACTCTGCTCCTAATGCTTCTGTGCTTATGTTCACAACATCTAGGTGCACATATAGTGGGTATTTCCTCCCCATAGTGCCAAGTATGACACAGACTTGAGTTCCCTCCAAAGGGAACGTCTCAGGTTACGTATGTAACACAGTTCTCTGAGAGACAGTGAGGCTTCACCACACTTTAAGCTTGCCTAACTTAAGCTGATGACGCATTTTGCAGGCACCTTTTAAAGGCATTGTGGCGCAGAATACTACATTAAAAGATTTTTCACCTGAACATATTTTCAGGAAAGAATATTAGTTTGCACAATATTCAAAATATTAGTTTGCCTGTATTATTACTGACTATATGTATTATTACTGACAGTGGCTACACAACTCCATGTGACTTCTATCCAATCAGAGAATAAAAATAACACTTACATCCACTTCAGAGAGAGTCTGAGTCCACCTGTAGTTTTGAAGGTCCACACCATTTCCAGCATTGGGCTTGAGCTTGGCTTTGTCTTTTTCATCCTCCTCTCCCTCTGAGTCCGACTTACATCAACACAACAGTCAGCATCAATTAAGTTTAGAGAAGACAATTTGAAATTTTACACACACACACACACACACACACACA